>APFE030399066.1:2202-28010 GCA_000404065.3 Pinus taeda
CCCCCCCCCCCCAATAATGTTTCCAACATGATTCAGAGGACATGCACTGAAAGAACCACTTTTATCATAGTAATATTGCAGTGGCATTATAGAGAGTGCATCAATACATCAAATGCATGGAAATTTTTGGAAATTGGTGGGTAGGCCTAAATTTCCACTATCTTGTGATCAATGCCTTCTCAACAACAACATGACCAAGAAGGAAGGGATCCCCAGTTGGAAGGAAGTTGAAAATGGAAATGATTCAGGTGGATGTCGGTGGCCACCTGCCTATTCCACCTAGATCTCTAATTAGTTTCATCAGTTTCCTTGATTATAGCATCATTTACTATTTTTATCATTTTTTCAAGTCCTGAACTTCTAGAGCTGTTTTGATCCCCTAAATGGTTTTTTTTAGGTCCGTAATAGGCCCAAGGACATAGAAAAGGGTTGTCATAAATCTTGTATTACTTGAAGATATATTTCCAATGAGGTATTGTATGCACCAAACAGAGATCATATGACCAAGTTATGATCCTTGGAAGTTGCTTTCCCAATGAACCCCAACAAGGCCCATAAACTCTTGGCATTCCATCTCTTGGGGTTAGTGTTTTGGTTGTTTACGATTTCCCTTTGTTGTACAATAATAAAAATTCCCTTGAGCCTCATTGTAACACATCTGAGAGGCATGTAACCATCACATCTCTGCTCAAATATAAGCTACCATCATCAGAGCTAGTTTATTTCCATTCTTCCTGTAAGCATCTTTCAATTCTTTGATATTAATGAAATGAATATTTATTTATGTTGCATCTTTGTATTTATGTGTATATCTATATTTTGTTGTGTTCCTGCATAAGTCTCGATCAAGAAAATGCTACAATCAAGCCCATTAGATAAGAGAATTTGACTATAGTGTTAGCAATCTCCGTGGGAACCACACCCTCCTAGACTCAAATTGACTACCTAGTTTCATAAGGACATACAATAGTTTCATCTACGAGGATATGATGTGTTCCCAAATTAACATTGTTTTAATACCCGTCCAACACATTTCTGAGCACCTATTTCCCTTTTTATACTACCCTATTAGTTAATTTCCCCATATTGATGCATTTTTTATCAAGGTAAAATTACCTTTCGATTATTTCTCTTTAATGTTAATTCTTATGTATTTATGAAGGAGTTTACATTTTTATGCTAACCTATAATAATCTATGAGAAATACTTCATGTTAGCTCAAGTAGGAACTCTTGAAGTAGAGGTGAATAATAGTTGTTACAATACCCTCATGTGTTGTTGCAACACTTTTAGGTTACAACAACACCCTCATATCACTACAACACCTAGGTACCTCATTTTTTCAACTCTTGTAGTTGTAATACAACTAAAAAGTAGGTGTTGCAACTCCCACTACTACAACACAATGATAGGGAAAGCTGCAACTCTAGCTATTGCAATATGAACATGATTTAGTGTTGCAATATGTCAATGCAACATGAAACAAGTGTAATGTTGCAACTCTAGTTTTTGCAACATGATAAAAAATGTGTTGCAAATAAATTACTACAATACAATGAAGTATAGAGTTATAACTTTCGTGTTGAAACATTACAAAACCAATAGAATTGATGCTAAAATATGCCTAAAACAATTGTTGCAACACACCTAAGCCTATTACTACAACACGATGGAAAATAGTCATTAAGGAAAATTGTTGCCACTCAGGGGTAGCTAACACAAAACACCTCCAACCAACCTCTAATAACATAGTTTTCATAAATTAATTGTAGGAAAACTATTTGATTTCATAAAGAAGAAAATGACAAGATGTAGTTGGTTTCCAGTAAAGAAAGGTTAATCGCAATTGAAAATCATTCTAGATGCCACTTGTCACAATAGTTGAATGAGTAATCATTTGTATCATATCTTCTATTTGGAAATTCTTGTAATTGATAAGGAACAACTTAATAATTTGAATTTTCTCATGGTCATCCTCTGACCTCTTAATTCAATTTAAACTCCAATGTTTGTGCATAAAACATCATGCTTTAATCAATCCATGGAGGATAAAATTTATTGTATTTTTCTTTTTTAACTTTTGTTAATAAATATATCATGGTTATGTTTCATTTCTTATTCTATTCTATGTGAATGGTATGTTACTAACTTGGGCATTTTGCTTTGATAAATTGTTCCTCGCATAAGGAGGTAGTTCCATGCCCTTAGTCGAACACTACTTATAACCTTATATATTAGTTTCTAGTTTCTCTGTAACTGAATTTTCTTACATTGCTTCAAATATTAATTCTTTTCACTACAACTCATTCATTTGATAACTTACTATGCTTTGTTGTAGCTCATTGATTGGATAAACTACTTAGTTTGTTGCAACTTATTTTTCTGACAAGTTTCTTAGTTCATATAAATTGGTGCACCTTTCTAGTCTACTAAGTACTTATTCCTTTATGCTACTGCAAATCATTAATCAACATAAATAAATTTGTTCCTTTATGCTCTTGATAAATATAACAAGTAGTTATGGTCCCTCGTATTGTTGCAACTCATAGATTTGAATAGGAAACTCACTTAGTTTTCTGAAGGTTGTCTTTCATTACTCTGTTTTACATATTTACAATGTTTTTTTTAATATATTTAGTGGGATTGGATTCTATATGTTGTAGGTTACCATCATTCTACCATTGCATATGTATCGCCATTCCACAAATCATGATCAACATAAGCCTTGAGCAATTCACCACTCTATTTCTTGTGTGATTTGTTTTTATCTATGTGATTTTATTTCTACTTGTGTCAATTGTTCTACTAGAGTTGGGGGTTACAACATTAAGCTTATTTGGCCCACTAGGTAGAAATGTGTTATTTCAATTCTACAAATGTGATATTTAATTTGCTATAGGTGTGATTTGTTTTCCTTGGTGACTTGTAAAATAAATTAATATCTTACTCTGAAACATATCCTGGAGACGACAACCTCATTAACACTTGACAATATTTAACTATCATATGCACTGCACACAATTTCACAAGCTCTACATAACAGCCTTGGTGAAAAGTTCATGTAATAAAAGTTAATAAAGGCAAAATAAGACCATGGTTAAGGTACACTTATTCCAAGCTGAATGTTGGGAAAATATTTCCTAGTGGGCATCACTCGATGTGTGTTTTGGCTAATGAAATTAGCAAAGGCTACGGAAAAAGGCATTAAAAATCATTTTGGCACATTTATTTATGAAAATAAAAGAAATTAGGAGAAAATTAAGGTGAAAGGTCACAGGTTGCATGTGAGGATGAAATTGAAGGAAAATAATGGAAAATGAAGAAATTAGAGGCCTCATGCATAAAAAGGCTTTTGAGGATCAGTTCATGGATTTTGTCAATTTCAAGTTTGGAGCTCTCTCATTATTCTCTCTCTCACTCTCTTGGTCATTTAGAGTTTTCTTTGGAGCACTCTAGTTTGGAGAAAGGAAAGGAAAAGCAAGGAAAGGAAAGGAAGGAAATTAAGGACCTAGGAAAGGAAAGTAGGATCAAGCAACTTCAACAAGAATACTTGCAGGTAACCTTTTTCATGTGTGATTTCCTAGCTAGTTTGGACATGCAAGGCTTTGAATGTTGGTGTATTTTTCTATTGTTTTCGGTGGCAAGGTTTTGCTAGGTTATGACAACGCATTTTAGCCTAGCCTAGCCTTTTTTCTGGATTCCATGGTATGTTGGGATGATTATTTCGGTTTTAGAACTTTGGAACTGCAGGATGGATTTCAGAACCTTGGGTGAAGGTGGTCTCAAGGTTCATTCCCAAAGGCCTAGGAATCCCTTGACTAGTTTTGATTGGATACACGGCAAATATTGAGGGAGCAGTCTCAGTTTAAGGCCTATTCATCCAAATTTGGATTGCGGTAAAGCTTGAGAGACAAGCAGATGGAAAATTCCTCAAGGATAGTGATGGATTCCAGATGGAATTCCAAGTTCTGTTCAGTTGTGATTGGAGCACTGGCTTTGATATGATCATGGTTTGGTGAGTGTGGAGGTGGCTTAACCTCCTATATTCCCTTGGTTGTTCTATGTGATCCCACATTCATGCTTGTAATATGGTACAGGGGTGACTGGCTGAAAGATATATTTGGGTCAACCCTTTCTATGGTTGGGTGGTACGTGGAAGTCCCGAACTTGGTCGTATTTTCCTATGATTAATAAAAGCTAAGTTATCTTACTTTTGCACTGATTTATATGTGGATTTAATGGTTGTCATATCTTTGATATTTATATGGTTTTATGATGGTTATAAGCATGGTTGAATGATTGGTTCATGTCATGGTTATTTCATATATTTACTTGTAATTGATAAATGGATGGATGCAAGACCTAATTGATGATGTAGTAGTTTAATGGAGAAGGGTTGATCCTTCTAGTTATATTTCATCAGCTGTTTCAGTCATTTATGCTCTATCTTGTATCCTAGACCTGTAAGTTGCATTGATACCAAGTGTTTGACATAATGTCAGTCCCGGCTAGAGATGTTCGAGCCTAATCTTAAGGGTGATTTTTTATTGAACAACATTGTTATTATGTTTTTAATGATTTCAAGAAGTTACAACAAGTTTTGGGAAAATGCCAGGATTTTGGGCTAGAAAAGTGGCTTAAATCTCGGGGTCGTTGGCACAAAACTAGCAATTTGGGTCCAGAGTCACTGGCAGGAAAGCATGGGAGAGCGACTTTGGGTTTCTAGTCTCTCCCTTGCCCATAGCATGAGAACTACTAAGAGCTACAGAATGTAAGTGGGACTAGGGACAGGCTATCTGAGTGGCTGACTTGTCTCCTGAGGGGTCTTTTGATGATGTTAGATGACTGTATGTGTTGTTTCATCGATTCCATTTCCTTAAGGTGACATAGGAGGAAAAATTTGATTGTAGTAGCATCTCCCCTCATGTTTACCCTGGTTGGCATGGGTAGATCTGGGAGGGGGTGTTACAGATTGGTATTAGAGCTAGTTATGCTCTCTTTGGGTCATATCAAATACCACTTATTGGTATTAGAGCGTGGTTTCACTCTCCTTGGGTGAATGTATTCATCATGCATCCATGTCAGTTGCATGTGTGTATCTTATACTTACATTCCATGTGCATGTTGCATTGCATAATGTTGATCATGGTTGTAGTATGGTTGTCATGAGGAACTTGATGATTGATTTTATGGAATGCATCGTCATGAATATATGACTAGTTACATAAGTATATGCAGCTTGATTACATCCTTGTATGTTGGGTTGCATTCTTGGTTATTTGATTACATGCATCATTCTTATAGGTTGATTACAAGAATTGATCGCTTATGCTCGACTACATGCTTTTATGAGTATGTGTAGTTGATTAAGCATTGTTGATGTAGGTTTATTGTTGCATGAGGCAATGTGTACAATGGAGTAATGGTTGTGGTCGTCCATTTATGGTCTTGGTTATATTTATCCATGAATAGTAGGTCAAACATGCCTTGTGAAGACATGGTATGCAATTTAGGTCATCAGGGTGATATTTGTACGTTATGATGCTAATTTGTTGGTTGAGATAGAGAAGGAGATGCAAATCATCATAATGAGCTTGTAGCATTAGACTTTGGGGTAAGAGAAGACTGTCATAAAGGTATTGCATGTTTGGAATGCAAGTATGTAAGTTAAGAATTGTTATATGCGTTAGGTTTATATACATCAAGTTTATGTACATGTCTTTTTATGTTATGGTTACATTCATGTTAGATGTTAGTTGATTAGTGTAGTTATATGCACATGTATCAGATAGTCAAGAATGATAGTAACCTATAGTTGTATGTATTGCTATTGTTGTTTTATATTAGATAACCTGATGATTATGTTATATGTTGTTGATGAGTATGTTATAGGTTAACTTGTTGTTGTTGTTGTTATATGATAGTTAGCTTGATGATTAGAGTTATAGCATTTATACCTTGATGTTATATGTACCATGCTAAATTGGATTGGCTTGTGCAAATGGTTATGGTTACGATATTTAGGTATGAGTTGAAATTGTACTAATCTAGATTGACCTTGCATATGTGTGAATGATAATTGTGTATGAGTTATGATGTAAACATGTTAGCTAGTGACTATTTTGGATATCATGATCTTATTTATGTTTGAGTCGATATGTTGTGAATTTATATCGTACTAACTAGATAGATTGTGAAAACAAGAAATCCTCCCCTGGGACACAGTAAGGTACGAGTTTGCTTATGTCGTATATTTGTTGCTTGACTATTTGATTATGTCGTGTAGTTGATTTATTTAACATGGTATGTTGCAAGTTGGTTGAATGTTTGATTAATTTCATAATATTATTATTAGTCTATAGGGTTGCATGAAGAAACAATCTTGTTTTAAGATGATTGTACTAACACATATGCGTTGAGATAGTTGATATATACTTGAATGCAATTGACATTTGTAGCATTACGTCTAATGGTTATGAGTTGATTATGTGACATGATTTTTAGGTTGATTTCAAGTTGAAAGATATGATTTTCTTGATATTTGGAACATGTGGTTGACATGTGTGGGCAGTTACAGGAAACATGTTTGGCAGTAGTGTGACAAGGTAATAGTTCATGTGTTTATATAACTAACGATTGGATGGTGTGACAGTAGATAATAAGCCTCGGTTGCAGCAAGGTAAAAAGGTAAAGGAAAGGAATTGGGCAAGAATTCATTGGCTCTATTTGAAACCATAATTCCAAACAAATGAGTGCTTTGCATACAGGGAGTCATCTTAACCTTAATTTTGTTGAAATTATGTGGATATGTGCTAGATTCATGAACATGTACTTGACAGGTATATTAGCTAGTCTCTAGTTACAGGTGGATCTGTCAAGATAATTGGAGTCCCTTGAGAGATGGTGTGGATGTGTTCAATCGCAAGGCAACAAGTTTGGCACGACAAGATAAGGTAACTGATGTATTGTTATGTTTATTTATGCACTAACTTTATGTGTTTATGGCAGTATAATGCAGGGATCTACATGGCAAGAGATATTTCCATGAATCTTAATCAAGGCTCAGGTTGAGATTTCCTTTGGAAGCATTAGGAACCATGGGGATTGAGTAATGGTGTCTTTTGTTAGCCTTGTGATTTTGGTATTTTGTGATTGTTGTGCTTGATTTGCGATTTTGTGTGTTTCTAGTGCATAGATATGCCGCTTTGATTCGGTTTCATATTATTGTTATGGGTTTTCATGGTCTTCTTCTTATTTGTTTCTTGGGTTGAATTTTATGTTTTGAGTCTTGGGAATTGGTTGGGAAAGGAGGAAGTTAATGGAACTCTGGGAGAGTTTTGCGGTACCCAATAGGTAAGGTAAGACTCAGATGAAGTTATATGCATGAGTAAGCATAGTGGAACTAAAGACTATGACAGTCGATTGGGTTGGATGTTCCATAGTGGTAAATGGATGGTGGCAGCACAAAAATGTGAAAGGTAACTAGAAAAGGTAAATTAAATGGATCTGAGGTGTCAGATGCCTTGGCTATGTTGGGAAAAATTGTTCTCAATGTTGTAATTGTTGCACAAGGATAAAGTAGGTTCTCTTAATCTAGACCAGCTATTATTTGGTAATTATGTCATGATCATGATTATGCTGATGTTTATATATGTATGGATGTATGTATGTATGGTGTTGTCTCATAGGATGATGATTGTTTTATGCTAATGACTATATATATATGTGTGTGTGTGTATGTTGTCATTGTTTGACAGGGTTGTCAGGGATCATTCTTATGGAGGAATGATTTCTTATGCAGGTGAATGGCATGAAGAGATTCTTGGTTCATGAGGAATCAAGTGGGAATAGTCATGGTAAATTTATGAGGTCAATATCATGTGGATATTAATTTATATTGGATATTTGTATTATTCCTATGTTTATGAAAGGTAATGTGGAAGGATACACCAGCAAAATGAAAGTACTGTGGTCTACAACATGCTGGGACAAGAATAGATAAGACAATGGGAGCAAGGTTTCTTGGTAGAGACAGTGTGCTTTTGGATGTGAGGTGCTATTGCTATGCATATGTTGTATATGTTGTACATGTTGCATTTGTGATGTTTTGCGCATGTGGTATTGTGTATACATAGTGTGTGTACATGTTGTTTATACAATTTTATGTACATTATGGTACAAATAGTAATGTATGAATATTGCATATGTAGTGTTGGGTATACATGGTGCTATGTACATGATGGATATGCGGTGTTGTGTGCATATGGTGGTGTGCACATGTTGGATATGTAGTGCTGTGTAGAGATGATGTTATGTACATGTTGGATATGTAGTGTTATGTACATATGGTGTCCTACGCATGTTGTACTTATGGTGTTGTGTGCATGATTGTACAAGTGGTGTTGTGAGCATGTGGTGCCATATACATGTTGTACATGTGTTTTTGTGTACATGTCGTGCATGTGATGCTATGTACATGTGGTGTCGTGCACATTCCCTGCATGTGATGCTATGTACATTTTGTATTATGTACATGTTGTATAGTGGTGCAGTGTACATGTGGTATTGTGTACATGTAGGTGGTGCCATGTATATGTCATGTTGTACACACATTGTGCAGGTGGTTGCAGTGTACAGGTGGTACTGTGTACATGTGATACATATGGCACTAGTATAGATGCATGTATTGCATGGTGTTGTATGATGTGTGTAGTTGTATGTGTGTGATGCACGCTATCTGTATGTGCACATGGCTGAGGAGAAGGCATTGGGTGTTTTTATGGTGTGGCAATTGATCCGGAGTGTGTACAAAATAAAGACAAAGGTGGAAGTTAAGGATTGATTAAAGGATAAGTATCAATATTTTATTTCAGTTTTAGTATGCATGTGATTTATGATTCTTGTCTCTGATGATTACATGTGATCTATTATTGGGTTTATGATGGTTACATGTGATTTATGATTTTGATGGTTATGTTTTGAGCTAACCTGATGTGATATTTTTATACATGTTGATCTGGTCAAATATGCTAGTTCGGTTTGTTGTGACAGGAAACAAACAAGATTGTAAATGTACCTTATTGATGAACTACCAATGAGGTAATATTTGAGTTTATTTCAATTTATTTGAATCTAATGGAAATTATCTGCTTGGAACAGGAATGCATGAACATGCCCGGTTGGGTGGTTGAAATAGACAACAAGAATTGACAACAACAGCAAAATAAATTGGAACATTCAATAGTATGCTAGCAGAGTACTTTAGGAGTAGGGCCATTGTGGGACACTGGTACCCAATAATGTTACTTGATTTCCATGATCATGATATGACCGGTATGATGATTTTGAGGTAGGTATATGCCTTGGTTTTTTATCTTTCGGTGAGAGGAATCCTTTCCAAGGGATGGATCGCCTGGGATAGGGAATTTTTGTGAACTTTCAAGGTGAGTGATTGCACGAAAGGGGGTGACCGAATTTCCTGAGAGACTGTGTAGAAGAGAAGGGAAGGTCGTGGATATATTGGTTTTGGTCATTAGCATTTCTAGAGGGAATCAGATGCACAATGGGAGTGCACCTTGAAACAATGAATCGATTATTTTTCATTAAGAGGACAAGTGGTGCAGGATTATAGCACTGGACATTGGATGCAACTTTGACTGTGGTAGTGTACTTTGACTTCCTAGGAAGGAGGTGAATCCTAGTACTACTTTTGAGGGTGGAGGTTTGAGACTCTAGATCCTCTTGATGAATGACATGGGCATCATATCATTTTATTTGCTAGTTTAGAAAATTTGCATATGTGCATATGTGGTTATTGTAAATATCGTAATGAGTTGTGTTATAAAGCTCCAGTATGCGGTATGATTGTTTTTTGGTCATGTTGTCATCATTCTTTACTTTTTAGCATGTCATTCATTCTAAATATTGCAATGAGCTAAGTTATAAAGCTTCATGTGCAGTGTGTTTTCTTTGCAACGACCTTGTTGAGGTCATGGTGTGGTTTGACATTGAGGACAGTGTTCCCCAAGGGGGGGGTTCTGTAATAGCCCTGGTGAAAAGTTCATGTAAAAAAATTTAATAAAGGAAAAATAAGACCATGGTTAAGGGACACTTATTCCAAGCTAAATGTTGGGAAAATATATCCTAGTGGGCATCACTAGATGTATTCTTTGGCTAAGGAAAATTGGCAAAGGCTAAGAAAAAGGCATTAAAATGCATTTTGGCACATTTATTTATGAAAATAAAGGAAATTCGGAGAAAAGTAAGGTGAAAGGTCACAGGTTGCATGTGAGGAGGAAATTGAAGGAAAATAATGTAAAATGAAGAAATTAGAGGCCTTATACATAAAAAGGCTTCTGAGGATTAGTTCAAGTCTTTTTTCAAGTTCAAGTTTGGAGCTCTCTCATTATTCTCTCTCTCTCACTCTCTTGGTCTCTTAGATTTTTCTTGTAGCACTCTAGTTTGAAGCAAGGATAGTAAAAGCAAGGAAAGGAAAGGAAGGCAAGCAAGGATTGAGGAAAGGAAAGAAGGATCAAGAAAATTCAGGAGGAATACTTGCAGGTAACCTTTTGCATGTGTGATTTCCTAGCTGGTTTAGACATTCAGGGCTTTGCATGTTCGTGTATGGTTCTATTGTTTTCGGTGACATGGTTTAGGCTAGGTTATTTTAGCCTAGCCTAGCCTTTTTTCTGGAAGCCATGGTATGTTGGGATGTTTATTTAAGTTTTGGAACTTTGGAATTGCCAGATGGATTTCAGAATTCAAGGCAGAGGTGTTCTCAAGGTTCATTCCCAAAGGCCTAGGAATCCTTGATTGGTTTTGGTGAGATACACGGTAAAGCTTGAGGGAGCAGTCTCGGTTTAGGGCCTAGTGATATGGGTTTGGATTGTGGTCAAGCCCAAGAGACAACGAGATAGAAAATTCCTCAAGGATAGTGATGGATTTCAGATGGCATTCTAAGTTTTGTTCGGTTGGTGGAGGTGGTTTAACCTCTAGATTCCATTGGTTGTTCTTGGATTGTTATTCTATGAGATCCCACATTCATGCTTGGATTATGGCACACAGATGACTGGCTAAAAGAGAGATTTGGTTCAACCATGTCTATGGTCGGGTGGTATGTGGAAGTCCCAAATCTGGTCAGATTTGCCTATGATTACTAAAAACTAATTTCTCTTACTTTCACACTGATTTATATGTGGATTTAATAGTTGTCATGTCTCTTTTATTTATATGTTTTTATGTTGGTTATAAGCATGGTTAAATGACTGGTTCATGTCATGGTTATTTCATATATTTACTTGTAACTATTAAATGGATGGATCCAAGACCTAATTAATGATGTACTATTTCAATGGAGAAGGAGGTGATCCTTTTGGTTATGTTTCATAAGTTATTTCAGTAATTTATGCTATGTCTTGTATCCTAGACCTATAGGTTGCATTGATTCCAAGTGTTTAACAAAATGTCAGTCCCAGTTGGGATGCGCAGGCCTAGTCTTGAGTGTGATTTTTGATTGAAAAACATTATTATTATGTTTTTAATTATTTCTAGAAGTAACAGCAAGTTCTGGGCAAAGTCCAGGATTTTGGGCTAGAAAAGTGGCTTAAATCTTGGGGTCGTTGGCATAGAACTAGAAATCTAATTCGAGAGTCACTGGCAAGCAGGCCTTGAGAGGGAATTTGGGTTGCTAGTCGCTCCCTTGCCCATAACATAAGAGCGACTATGACCTAAGGGTTGCAGAATGATAGTCAGACCCAGGGACATGTTGTCTGAGTGGATGACTAGTCTCCTGAGGGGTATGTTGATGATGTTGGATCATTGTCTGTGTTGTTTCATCGATTCCACTTCCTTAAGGTGACATAAGAGGTCAAATCTGATTGTATTATCATCTCTCCTCATGTTTACCCCAGTTAGAATTGTTACTTTGGGTAGTCCATGGAGGGGGTGTTACACTCTATACAAACACAAAATTGATAATTAAATGTAAAATTCCTTAGTTATCTAGTAAATATTAGAAAGTAATTGAAGAGATCGTTAGTGTTTTTCTAGGTCTCTTCTTCTCTATCCCAAACCTAGTGATATAGTGATTTGAGGCCCATATTGGTGATATATTTGGATTACTACAATTTTTCCAACATATCACCTATCGTTGGGAAGGGGTAACTATTCTTAAGCATTATTGTATTCAAATCCCTATTATAAATTCACATTCACTAAGTCCCATCCTTCCTAGGAACAAGTATGATGGATGACCCACATGGTGAGGTACTTTCTTGAATAACATCATGATCCAACCATCATTGAAACTACTTATTCACCTCATTACATCTATTATAGATTTCCTGTAAATCCCAATGTTGGACAACAAAGAGTCCATAAATAGTTGGATCTCATGCTTCACTTCCCTCTTAGGTGATAGCCCTTTAGGGTCCTAGAATACTCCCATGTATACCTATGAAAAATCTTCTAGTTGCTATATATTATCCTTATTTCACTCCTCTAAGGATGAACTTGTTCTCACTAACTCTCCTACAAACTGATTTTATCTCAAAAGCAATAAAATGTACTTCTTACTAGAACTGGTCAATTTCCTAAATTGTTTGTCACTTTCCAATGAAATTTTGGACTTTCCCTTGTGCACGTTGATGGTGAAGGATTTTTCATCATTGATGAGGTTTTATTGGTTTGACCTTTACATGAATATTGCATATTTCATGTACATATCGAGGCTTCAAACACCACTCAACATACATCTAGTGAAACTACATCTAATTACACTAATCAAGAAAGTAAGCATTGATAGAAAATCTGATTTTTCTCTGTTGAGTTAAACCTTTATTTTCATATAAATATTTACCCATCCTAATGGATATGGTCTTGGATATGAACTTTCAATTCCAGTTTTTTTTTAAGCTCTATTGCAATGAGATTCGCCTATGATCCTGATTCAAACAAAGCATCACCTTTCATCTTCTTAATATATATCTTTATATCGAAGAGTTTGGTCATCTCCTCTCTTCATGTTGTTGAATACTACTTCGATTCACACCTTTTTAAGCCTTATCCATTGTTTTGGGTTTGAACAACATCACTTGCTTCCATAGAAATTTTTGTAGAATAAATAAAGGAGAACATTTTGGTTCTTGGTAGAGATACCCAACATTATTTCCATCTTCCTAATTCTATAGTGTACTCCTACACACTCTTCCCTTATCTCTTCCTGAAGTAATGCCACCAAATCCAATGGTCCTATACATATATGATATGGTAGAACTAGGAATTTATGAGAGTTTTAAAATCCTCCCACTTAGTCACCAAAGAATCCCCCTTTACCCTCAAGGTTTCTATATGGATTTCACACTAGGTCAGGACACAACCCTCTAGTTTCAAATAGGTGAAACAAATTTTGTATTCATCCTTTATGTGATGAACACTAAAATAAACTTTTGATTTTTTCAATTGGTTATTTAATTTCAAAGAGTAAATGTCACCTTGATATGGCTTGATGTTGACCTTCACTTCCATATTGAATATGAAATATGAATGGTTTGTTATACTTGAACTAGGTTGTTCTTTTTAAGGTTTTCTCCTAGACTCATTCTATGGTTCTTCTCGATCCCATGATTTTACCTCTAATCTAGCCTCTAAGTTGGAATCTCCATCTCCTCTAATTCCAATATTGTTCGTCAAAGCCACCATAAGGATTTTCATATTCTAGATGATCTTTTCAACCTACTCTTCTAGCCTTAAGAACCTCTCTTAGGTCGGCTCTTGAGGGTTTAATAGATATGTCAGCCATGGTTGGGGTTCTCTATGTTAGCTAGACAGTGGAATAGTACAAATGTTTCCTTTCCATAAACAATTTTAAATGATGTTGATCCCATTTATTGCTTATACATTGTGCGATATTCCTACAGAACCACTAGAACTTTATCATCCCAGTCGTCCCTTCCAAAATTACAAATTTTCATTAAGCCTTTATGAAGTGTTTTTTTTTAATGAATCGATAGCATCGCTAGCTTGTGGATGATACAAAATATCCTTATGGTGTTCGATCATAAAATTCTTTGTTAATATTTGGATTTTACCATTTACAGAATTTGTCCCTCTATCATTGATAAGAACCAAGGGGTAGTCGAATCGTGTTACTATGTTTTCATATACAAATTTAGTTGCTACTTCTTTAGTGCGAGACTTGACTGGTTTAGATTCTTCCCACTTTCTTAGATATTCGACTAAAGTTATTATATATTTTTCCCCCATCCACCTACCTCAATTGGGAAATGGGCCGACAAAGTCGATCACCCATATCTCAAAAGGTAGAGAAGAAATAACTAAGTGCAACGACATTTGGTGTTTTGATAGAGGATCCCTTATTCTTTGATATATATCGCATTTTTGTACATATTTTCGACAATCTTGGAATAGTGTTAGACACAGTAGTCTTGCTTACATTATCTTATGTGCAATTGTTTCTCCTTGATAGTGTCCTCCAACTCCCCCTTTGTGTCCTTCAACAATGATTGCTTCTATTTCATATTCTAAAGTAAATTTGTTAAGTACTTCATCAATTCCAAGCTTATATAATTGTCCATTTATTAGTGTGTATGGTGTTTCTTTTATGAAAGTGCCTTTTTATTCTTTTCTAATAGTTTGTTATGCACTTTTCCAGTATGTAAGAATGTTGCAATTTTAGCAAGTTCTGATGGAACTTCTTCTATTCTAAATAGATGTGTGTCTGGAAGGTCGTCATCCATATTGGTCAGTTCCTCTAGAGACTCTAGTCAAGATATATGGTTGGGACTGACATTATGTTTTCCTAGTCATAAAATGACTTCAAAATTGAATACTTTGAATAATATTAACCATCAATAAATTCATCCTTGATGAACTAGTTTGTCAAGGTATTTTAATGCTTGGTGATCAATGTAAAATATGAAATGGCTTTCCAAGAGACAATGTCAAAATTTGTGTAAGACAAAAATCATTGTTAGAGCTTCATGTTCTATCATGGAATATTGTTTTTCAACTTTGTTAAGTTTCTTACTAACGTAGGTGTTTGGATGCTCTATCAATTCCTCGTCATGTTGTGCTAGGACTTCCCCAACTACAACATTTAATGCATCGACATGTACGTGGAATTGTTTGGACTAGTTGGGAAACTTAAGGATTGGTGCTTCAACTAATTTATTTTTTAACAACCTGAAAGAATCATTCACATTCATTAGACCAAATAAAAGGAACAACTTTCCTTAGAATCTCATCAATTGGAAACGTGATGTCAGAGTAATGCCTAATGAATTTTCTATTATATCCTGTGTGTCCCAAGAATATTTTAATTCGTTTCTAATTTACAAGACACTTTGAATATAATATTACCTTGATTTTTTCCATATCTACATTAACCCCCTCCTTTGAAACCACATGGCTTAACAGTATTCCAATAGATGTTTCAAAGATGCATATTTTTATATTCAAAGATAAATGTGTCTGACAACATCTCTCGAGAATTAGTCTTAGCCATTGAATATGATCTTTCATTATTGTGTACATTGTCCAATCATCAAAGTACAGTGCCATTGTTTTATAGATATAATCTTGAAATTATCTCACAACGATCCTTGAGAATATTATTGGTGTATTCTTCAATTTGAAAGGAATTACTCTATAAGAAAAAGAGCGAAATTCAGTAAAAAAAAAATATATTTTTCTTGATTTTCTCCCGCTATAGGTACCTAGTTATAGCTTGATAACCCATTAGTATAGGAATGGCATTCATGTCCCACAACCTCATTTATGATTTCATTAGCAAACGGGGTCAGAAATGGGTTAGTAATTGTTAATTTATTTAATCCTCGATAATCGATGCAAATGCGCAATATGGTTGGTTCATGCTTCTTTAGTTGAATAAACATAGGTGATGAGCACCAATATTGCAGCAAGAATGTTGCAACTCCTAGGGCTACCAAATTGACTTTATCAACCTAGGGTTTGTACAAACTTGGAGGTGACAGTGTTGTATACATAGTAGATGCAATTGTCTACTCTTTGCACTTTTCAACTGGGGCGATAGACCACTAGGGTTTCTAAAACCAACCTTCTATTGACTAGGATTCTGACTACCAAATGGAAAGGGGAAAATTACTCTTAATGTAGAAATGGAATGTTGCCTACTCTAGGAAATGAAAGTGTTGAATTGGAAGGTGTTATAAAGTGACATGAAATCATCTACCTAAGAATCTACACATATTTCTTGCAAAAGAGACCTAACTTAACCTTGCATATAACATCTAGTTATTTGGACTGAATGAGCATGGAATTTTATCTAAGAACTACTGCGACTATTGCATGCATGTGCTAACTAGAAATTGCAGAAAAATCCTTTTTGATTTTCAGTTTTATGAATGTGAATGCTAATTTAACCAATTTTTTCTTTGGTATAGGAGACAGGTATGGGGAAACAAGTCTGGAATGGTATAAAGGTTATGGAAGCCAAGTGGAGGCCTAATCTAAGCTCAGATGACCATTACGTCTCAATTCAGGCTTAAAATGGGTTGCTATAGTGTTTCTTGTAGTACTACAGGATGTCCTAGTTCTACTACAGGATGCCCTTTTTTACTACAGGAAACAAGCCGAAAGCTTATAGGGAGATAGGAAAGGTAGAATGAAGTGTGGAAAAGGCATCTAAGGGGAAAAATAAGCTATAGAGGAGGTGCACACTACCAAAAGCTCAGTCCAAGGCTTCAAGATGGTTGGACTTGCTCAAGGAAATGTCCACTCTGTCTACAAAACAGGAATTCAGATTAGGGTTTGGTGGACTTTGGCAGCATAGGTGGAGAAGACTTAGATGAGGCTGATGAGATGAGGTCTCTCTGTAGATGAGAAGCTCTTGCAACAACATACACACTTTTCTTCATTTATGCACAACTTCATTTATACATGGAAAAGATGAGTTGAATGTAGGAAAAAAAAACTTATTAATAGCTAATGGCTAATTTTATGAATGGAAGTGCGTCTAAACCATAGAAAACTCAAGATATCAAAATAGAAATTATAGATACTTCTAAGAAATTTAGAAGCAATGATTTATTCAATAAGAAACCCTGGTTTATGCAGTAATCAAACAATAAATTTGTTTTTTGGATGTGTGAATGGAACCCTCAAATCATAATCCCATAATGGAGATGTGGCAAAGGCCACTATCACAATATTTTTTGAAGTGTTTACTGTCACTATTGTACCACTGATCTCTCTATCCACAAATGGAAGCAAACTAAGTAATCATACAAATACTTACATATTAAACAAAACCAAAATCACTTTAGCAACTAACTATGAATGTAATCTAAGTATACATGTAGAGAAACAGGAACCTCTACTACTAGGGTTGGGCCCTAACCCAAAATCTTTAGCCCTCTGAGTCAACTCAGTGCTGGATCAAGGGAACTCTTTTTATTTTCATTAAAATATAAAAAATACATAAGAGTTATCAGTCATAATGTCTTAGCTCGAAAATGCCTCTTGGTTACAACAAAAAAATTTGAATCCTAATGAGGCCCTAGGCCTTCTTATTTATACAACTTAAGCTACCAACAACTTCCTTAAATTTAGGGAGGCTTGACTCCCAATCTCGAGATCAAATTGTCTCCAACTATCACTAGCTTGGCTACCAATGACCTCGGTGGGCTTGGATGCTTGTGACTCCGATCTAATGAGATCTAGTGGAGTAATATTTGAGTAATTGAGGAGTTGAGGGAGATACCATCTCCTAAAATCCCTCTTGCTTGCCTACTTCGATTTCTTGCACTTAAATTAGCCAAAATTTCTCCAAATACTACAATTAATGCACATTGGGCCACATGACATAACTTCTTATCTTTACCCTTCTCACTAAGAAAAATATAATAAAATATGTAAATAAGTGTGAGAAAATTTTATTTTAATACGCCGGAGAGTGGCATTAAGAACCATATAATTTACCTATTTATGAGCCTCATCATCACCCCCTACTGAAAGTGTTTCTCATCCTCTGAGAAACTTAATATATGTCCATGTCTTTCATTTCTCTTGTGGCCTCTCTGACATTCCAAGCTTCTGTTGATGTTGTTAGAGTCAGCTTGGTCAAGCCCTTCGTTAGGGATCAAAACTCTTTATGCATTTCATGATTAGGTGTCCTGCTCCTCTCTTCCAGTTGCATTCCACTAGCGACATGCCATGACCTGATGGAGAGAGTCATGTCAGTCAGTTTCCCTCATGTCTGGCCCATGCTGGTTCAGGTTTGGGTCCAAAATCAATTAAAGTCATGATAGTCAAAGTCTGGTCCTATTTCAGGACAGAGTCATTTTTGGTCTGGGTCTAGAAATTCATCAAGTTTGGTCTTTGAAATAACATGCCCAGAAACAAGCCATGCAGGCCAGAGGGAGACCTTATACACCTACAGTGCAGAAAGCTTCATCCTCATCACAAGAGACATCGACTCTTCTTCAAAACTTCGTTTTGAAGAAAAGTCAAACAAGGTCAACCATGACAAATTTTCCAAAAAATCGACTGCTGAGATTTTCAAATGCAGTCATGCATGTTAAAGCCAAAGGCCCAGTCAAACAATCCCCACAAAGGAATGCCAAAAATTTCATCAAGAGAGCCAAAATTTTGAAAAAGATGGAAAAGACAGAAAGCTGTAAAAGTCAATGAAAAAGTGCATAATACAAAACATTAGAAAATGGGTTTTTAAAGAAGAAAAAATCAAATCAGCATCTCTCAAGCTTAAAAATACATGTTGTGGCCCAAAACAAAGCCATTGTGCCATTGGAGATTTAGAAAAAACATTGCAAAAGAGGGAGAGTGAGATTAGTGAGCATTTGAGTGAGTGGGTAGGCGGTTTGAAGTGCGCGGCGCACACAGGCAGGAGCGCGGCACATCCACGGAGCGTGACGCATACACGGCACGCGACACATACACGCCCAGTTCGCCTTTGAATGAAAACACGGGCACGACGCATATAAAGCTCGCGACGCACTGGGAAGAGCGCGCGGCGCACACAGTCCAACAGTTCAAAACAAAGCAAAATCGTTCCAAGCTTTCGTGCAGCTCATCAAATCAAGAGGTAGGCTTTATGACACTTCTTCCACATCAGTTTTAGAAATCATATGGTGATTATAAGATGTTTAAATGATACCCAAAAGCACAAAGCCATCCATGGAAAGATCACCGAGAAAAACGATAAATGGAGTTGCAAAATTGTGATGATGCCGCCAAGGTTCTGCTTCCCTTACCCTTGTCCCCTCACCCCTCATCATTCTCACCTCCCCTCCATCATATCTCCTAAGAAAATCATCCTAAATTATCACTAAAACCTCCTCCCCTGTTTTGCAAGGCAAATTGGGCGACTGTGACAGTGCGCGGCGCACACACACGGTGGCGCGGCGCACTCAGGGCGCGCAACGCACTGGGAGCCCGGCCACAGTGCAAAATTAACACGGGCGCGGCGCATACCCGACACGCGGCGCATACCCGACGCGCGGCGCACAGAGGTATAAGCCCAGAAAACCACAAATTCGCCTAAAATTTTGTGACTGCCTGTCAAACTTGAAAGGTAGACCAACTACCTTCAATCTTGGCATTAAAATTGATGAGAATATCATGATTTTGATGAGTATGAACCCAATGCCAATTTTTTTTTTAGTAAACAAAGGAAGACCTAAAGAAATCAAGCTCCTAGGGTTTTTGCTGCAGTAACAATGGTGTCAAAGTGTTCTCCTACCCTACCCCATCAAACAACATACCCAAACACTTCCTAATCCCTGATAAATCTCTCCCTTTAATCCCTACTCCCATTGCATCATTCCTCTCCTAATATTCCCTGTTTTATTGTCCCCTTGGTGGTAGATTTGCAGAACATCTATCAGTTCAGTGGATTCAGAGGGCAGCGAAGAAATTCAGGATACAAACAGCAAAAATGGCATCGGAAACTTTATCAGATTATGAGGGGGAAACCCATAGTGATACAGCTTTAGGAGAACAAGCTCCTCGAAGACCTAGGAGTGGCAGACATGTCAGGGATGAACCAAACACCCTCACCGAGTTGCAGGCATGCCCTCTCGCTATGTCTTGTTTCCAGCACTTGTCATGTTTCGAATTTTGTCAGAGGGTGGCAAATGCTAGGATTCATCATGAGTTGGCCCACCTCTTTGCACTTCACCTACAGGGAGGACAGTCTATCTTAGCAAGGGTCACTTTCACATTGACACCCGAAACCATATCAGTGGCGACAGGCATACCAAATGTTGGAGAACAGTGGCACAAGAAAATGAAGGCGGAGATGGAGCTTTATGAGCCTTACATAAAAGTCAGTTGTTTGAGTCAGCTCACAAGAGTTTTTCCATTTAGATTTCTGAGAGATGATTATGCTCCGCTCATGAGACTGATCATGAAATACTTCAGATGTGAAGGGAGGTTTTCTCGCCTTTATGCCTATCACATCAGGTTACTTATGCACTTCACCAGGGTGCGTATGATGAACCTCCCATTCTTCATTTGCAGGAACATAGAGAGGATGAGGAAATTCATGCAGCACAAGACCCCTCGGCAGCAGCTCAACAGTGTGTATCACTTTGCTCTTATCCAGATTTTGGTGGACCATCAGTTGAGATTACAAGGCATTTCTTGGGAGGACTTCATCTCCCATGACTTCTTCAGCGCTCCACAGGTAGTATCAGAGGCAAAACCCGAGATAGGGGGTCCTTCTCATTAGCATGAGCACCATGAGACCACTGTGGTGCCTTTTTCTATCACATATCAGAGAGATTATCTGAAAGGCACCAGGCCTTTGTTTGCAGCAACAAAGCGAGTGTTATCTCCACCCGGGGTGGAAGGGGCCTCACTTCCGGCATCGACTACACAGGTATTGGACAAGGGCAAGGAGCTCATGCATGATGAGGGGCCATCAGGTACACAGGAGACCGGTGTCATCCTCATTCCGGATGAAGAGACAGAGGCAGAAAATGCCAAACTCAGGATGATTATTCAGGAGCAGGACACGAAGATCAAAGACTTGATGCTAAATTTCAAGAGGGATAGATGGGTCATCAAGCATATGGAGCAAAGAAACAAACAACTGGAAGACCAACATGTGATCATGGAGCTACATAACATCCGTGAGGATTGTCTAACTGCTCAGCAGAGGAGGATTGAATTTACTTCATTGGAGCAACATGTTATGGATGATCGGGAGTCTGTTCTTGAGAGGGTCAACATGCACCTGGACAAAATGCTGAACAAAGCCGACAAAGACAACACATTGCTGAGACACATGGCTCATCATTACAGGGCACAAAACTTGAGTTTGAGAGCCTGAATAAGGAGTTTGAAAGCAAAACTAAGGAAAGCCACAAAAAGGGAAAAAAGGGCAAAAGAGCAAGATAGACTCAGGATCTTGGCTGAGGCCTCCTTGATTTAGCATGGCACCCCATAGGGAACCTCCAACCCAAATTTAAGCAAATTTGGGGAAATTTTGGTCATATTTTGATTTTTTGGATAAAAAACAGGAAATTCCTCCCTGTGCGTCGCGCACCCTGCGCGGTGCTAAAATTATAGAGCTCCAAACAAGGAATGGCTTGCAGATTTGGATTTAGCCTCGAAAAATACAATTACTGGTGTCCAGGCAAGAAATTTTGACAAGATCTGGGTATCCTAAAGGGCAAAAAACATCCAAAAATGGCCTTTCTGCCACTTTTTGGACACACAGAAAGCAGTCTTGGGAGAATGAAGATTTGGAGGGGCAAATGAGCTTCAAATTTAGAAATTCTAGTGGGGTTAGAAAGTAGACAGGCCAAGATTTCCAACAAGCCCACTTGGACACATTTTGGATACCTGCAAGTGCCCCAAAATAGGCCCCAAAGTAGCGCGATGCACAGAGAAAAGTGCGCGGCGCACAGAGAAAAAATTGCCAATTTGCTTCCGTTTCACGAAATTCGGTTCGCGACTTCTCCAAGTGGGCCCGCTCATCTACACTTTGGTTTTTTGGCACCAAAGGTGGAATTTAAAATGTTTTTTCTCCAGATTGGTTTCTATCCAAGTGGCGAAGGAAGGCAAACGGTCACCCCAAATCCAAATGTCATATTTGCAGCCCTGCACCTGTAGCTGATGGTTGGCTCTCCATCTCCATTTCGAAATGATTGGAGTAACTTCCCAACCCCTGGGTGTTCTATCTCTTCCTCACACATTCTATATATTGTATGCAAGTTATTTGCAAATGGTTGGTTGGCTTGTAACTTCTGGGAGACTGTGGGAAAGAAACTTTGTTTCCGCATTGTATATTTTTACAGAGAATTAATGAAAGGCAGCGGCTCTGTTTCATTAGTTTCCTGTGGTTGTGAGTATAGCAAGTGTTTCTCTTATGTTTCATATGTACCTTGTTATGTTTTGTATTCCATTTCACATTTATTTTCTGGTGAGATTTTTCATTGAGATCAGGTAGAATTCAATTCTAATTGCTCTACCTGTGGGAAAATTTCATATACAGTGTTTATTCTTCTGTTTGGAAAGGATTCATTTCCTATGCCCTTTTCAACTCCTTAATCATTATCTCCATTCCTTTTTTATGTTCCATAGTTTCATCTCGTATCCATTTCTGGTGGAATTT
Organism: Pinus taeda; assembly: GCA_000404065.3. NCBI lineage: Eukaryota > Viridiplantae > Streptophyta > Pinopsida > Pinales > Pinaceae > Pinus > Pinus taeda. Next base: position 24,842 of record APFE030399066.1, read on the forward strand.
TTCGAGTGAGATCAGGTAGAATTCAATTCTATTGCTCTACCTGTGGGAAAATTTCATATACAATGTTCATTCTTCTGTTTGAAAAGGATTCATCTCTTATGCCCTTTTCAACTCCTTAATCAATCTTTCCATCCCGCCACATTTTAAAATTAAAATTGCTATGCTTTCAGCCTACCTTGCCTCACGAAATAGTCTGTTCCTTCATTTCTAATTCTCTGTTCATTAAGGTCCAATGGTCCCATAACATCCTAGAAATACAGTCATTCATAAAAATCACTCCTGGTTTTCATTTTCACTTACTAGCATAAGACAAATAGTTCATTGTAAGTCATCTCAGGCCATTTCATTTACTTATTCACTGAGTGTGACTTGGAGAGAGCCCTCTCCTGTTCTGGTAGGGCTAGCTACCAGAATGAGTGTGGTTTGTGGTTTCCCTGAATTTTGCCTTCCTTCAGCTTGAGGTAGATTTAGGTGCTAACAGCAGTATCTACTAAATCACCTTGGTATGCAAATATTGCTAACTATTTGGCCACATGAAAAATGCCATTTCATTTATCACCTAGAGAAAAGAGAAGAATAGTCCTCAATAGCACAACCTGTTCATGGATAAATGAAGAATTATACAAGACAGAACCAGATCTCATCATTAGAAGATGTGTTCGGGAGGAAAAAATAACAAAGATACTTAAAGCTTGTCACGATGAGCCATGTGGAGGACATTTTTTTGAGAGGAGAACTGCTTACAAAATCTTGCTTTTAGGATATTATTGGCCTTCCATTTTCAGGGACACCAAGGAATATGTTAAAAGATGCGAAAATTGTTAGAGAATGGGCAAGCCTACTCTTTCAAATGAAATGCCACTGCAACCACAAGTACTTATCGAAGCAAAAGAAGCACATTCTGGTATGTACTGATTATGTCACTAAATGGGTAGAAGCTAAAGCACTTCCTTTTGCTACTCACTAGGTCACCATTGCAGAAACTCACTAGGTCACAGTTTCAGTAACTCGATGGGTCACAAAATGGTAAAGCAAGGAAAATGGGAAACTATAATTTCCCTTCTGGTGCAAGACCCTAAAGAGAAGATCATATTTTCTAGAAAATATTTAGTTTGGTCTGAAGTACATGGAAATAACATGGAGATTGATTGGATTGAAAAAATACATTCACATCTAATTCCTCCATGTTCTTTCACCCGTGTACAAAATAAACGCCCAGGTTCAAGGCATATTACTTCCTTGCGATATGAAGTGTAAGTATTTTAGAGATGCATTGTTTTGATGTTGGTATTAACAATGCTTTATCATTTGCCATATGCATTGAACTTTCAATTTTTTATATGTAGTTATCCTTGTTGATATGGCCCCAAGGAAACAAGAGGAGAAAATGAAATGAAACAAAGATTCTCATTTGTGAAAAAAGGGGTTTCAAATCCCTTTTCATTGTAAAAGTTATATTTCAAAGCCCTGACATAACAATAATAACATATAACATGTATGGAAATGAAGATAGCGAAGGATGGCCTTGTCAAGGCCAACATGACACTTTGGGTGATTATAGGTCCCTGCGTCAACCAAAGTTATCAAGGGACATGGTTTCCTATGTAGAGAGTTGTTTTTTATTGGAAGAGTTGATTGACTCGGTTTGTAAAATGCACATTAAAAAATATGGTGACATGGATGCAACAACTCGAGATAGGGATTTCTTTTTGTGTAGGAAATATTTTTCTAACATCTTAATCATCTAATGAAAAGAAAGTATCATTTGCATGATAAGGATGAAATGAGTGTGAACCTTTGGTTGGAATTCAAACGAAGTGGTTATTGGAGATCATGGTCAAGATATCAAATAATAGCTTAATAGCCATGGATTCAACATTCAACATAAATAAATATAGGGTGAGTGTATTAAGAATGATTGATCTAGTACAATAATTTGATTTGTAGTGGTTGATCATTATTAATGAGCTAAAGTTGACTTCATATGTTTTTTAAATGTGACAATATCAGTTGTACACATTCGTGGTGTTTTATGAACAACGGAGTGGGATGCATGTTGCATGGGTGGTGGCATCATGTAATATATCACATGACATTTGACTACGGTTGGAGCACATCATACATAGGTGTCACCAAGTTTATCATAATTGGAAAGTTAATGCCTTCATGGTTGACGATCATTCGCTGAAATCAATGCTTTAAGGTAACTTCAATCATATTATTTTATAGTAGAACTTGTATTTATTCTAAAACACACACAATTGAAATGAATTCAATGTGGCAGAAGAATCACAAGGTGAAATGAGATCTTTTGTGTTTGCCACGTATGTAGGGCATGGATAAAAATTGTCGATCAATTGGACAGTAGTCCAAAAATAACAAAATATATGTTTAATGATTATTAATTTGGCAGCTCAATGACAAATTCCAATCATGGGACTAGATTCCTCTTTTTGAGAGAACCAATTTTGACATTTGAAGCACAATTTGGAATAGGGAAAGTGCATTTTTGAATTGAAGCCCACAATGTCACATTTGATCAGGTCGGCCCTAAAGCAAGTTGGTCATCTTTAATAGCCTATAAATACAAGTCAAGTGAATCTCATTTGGACATCACCATCAATGATTATTCTTTCTTTATTTTGGCTCACACAAGTCTTGAGGTTGGTTCATAGAGATTGGTTTGTACAGGTCCGAAATTGCAGTGTCCGAAGCTCGCACCTGTAATCTAGGGTTTTGATTTGCAACTGTGGGGTTACCATAGGGAATTTTTAGTTGCAATTGCAGGAATGCAACCTTATCTATACGGTTGGAGGGTTTCAACTACACACACATACACTCTTGCTATGTCATTGGAAACTAGGGTTTCATTTTATCAGTTGACCATAGAGTTCAATAGTTGACCATAAATATTGATAGTTAACTATAGGCTTCTAAATTTGATTATTAGTATAGTTGGGTTCATCTCTTGTTGATTTTGTTGGATAGTTTTGTAGTTGAATATATGGATCATTGTACTCTCTCTTTACTAAAAATTTTAGGAAAATATAATAAGAAGAAGAATTTAAAATGGTTTCCCCCTTGTGTGGTTTATCCTTGGTCTCTGACCAATCCTGGTGCCTCTATGTGTGAATGATTTTCTTCTATTGTTCCTTTATGTTTCATTTCA
>APFE030399068.1:7253-23624 GCA_000404065.3 Pinus taeda
ATTTGCACCCAAACTGCCCATCCTAAATCAATAGTTGGGATTAATTATGGGACCCCCCTTCCCTGAATTCAAAACCACTACTGAGGGCGGCGGGTGATGCTTGTAGTTTTGGTCTAGGTGGTTTCCCATGACCATGTGGCACACAACATGACATGAACATAATCATGATATACCCACATAGGAACATAGGTACAACCGATGTTGACATGGTAGCTAGCATGGACAATTTATATGGAATTTCACATCAACGTGACACCATAATGATGTCATTAGTGACGTCAATAATGAAAATACCTGGAGGGAATTCTGACAATTAAAGAAAAAAGAGATAAAGGGTCTTAACTAATGTAAAGTAGAAAGCCACATGCATGTAAAGTGTTAAAGTAAGTTATACATTTCGACTTGAGGCCAATGAGTGGAAGGATGCAAGCATGCCAAGTGTTGATGGAGGTGACATAGGCATTTTAAGCCCAATGAGAACTAGGAAAACCCAAAAGTATAGGTAGGGATAGGTAGTTAGTTATTTTTCTTAGTGAATCATGAGGCACACACAGGTGTCAATATGTATGAAACAATCACATAATACAATAATAGGTGAACTTGAATAATATAAAGGAGAAAAGAAACTGTACTTTTAGCATTTTTTTTCTAAATTTATAGGGCACTTTTGAGGGCCTAAATGATATTTTCAAGTACAAAAAATACAAAAATTATGTGTATTAATTGTATAATAAATGTTTTCATCTCAAATAAAAGATCTCAGAGACAACTTTCCAATGATGTACTTATACAATAAAGAAAAATAATTAATATGAGGGAGTTATGACTGAAAGAATATGAAGGAAAAATAGGGCATATAATCACTTCAAAAGGGTGTAACTCAAGAATCATAGTTCATATTCAAGTGATGAAGTAGTTAATGGAAAGCTAAGAGGCTGTAGAACCTATCCATGGAGCTAGATTTAAAATTTTGAATGCATAATTACTCATGAAATTGGAAATAGTGTGTTGTGATAGAACATGGGAAATCAGAGTAAATATGACACAAATTTTAGTTTGAGACTAAGATTTTGGCAAATAAATAGTGTACAGAAAGATATCGAGAATAATACTCCTATACCTAGAATTTGTATTGAGGTGGGGAATTTACTCAAAGTTTTCAAAGGAGGCTGCATGTAGCCTATAAGGAAGGGTCAAAATTAGAACCAAGAGTATGGGGGATACTTAGGGGTCCTACAGTCATGAAAAAGAAGTAAAATACGTGAACATTAGCATGGTAATGTTAGGACATATTCAAATGGTCATGGAAGGGATTGACCAGAAGATAGATGGTTGGAAGAGACCACGAGGAGTCTTCAAATGGAGGTACTTAGATATAAATCTAATAATGAGAGATTGATAAGAGAACAACAAAAAATCAACATTAATATTTTATAGAACCTTAATAAATTTCAAATGAGAATAGACCAAGGGTCTTATTGTAGAAATGAAAAGGAGCATGACTCCTGAGTTAAGAGGAGAGATGCTAGAGGTTCAAGAAACTCTAGCCTCATAGTGCATCAAGGAAATCCACTAAGAGAGCCTATGTTCCCTTAGGATTAGAAATTAGTTCAAGCATGTCACCAGTAAGAAAACCAAGAAGGAGACTAGAATTGGAAAATTTACAAGGGCAACTCAAAAAGATCAAGTCGCCTATATTTAATGGTGAACATAAGAAGAGAGAAGAGGTTGAAGCTTGGATGTTGGAAATGAGAGAGTACCTTTAGCTACATGATTATTCTTCCAATTAAAGGCACACATTTCCATATATCACTTGAAGGGGAAAACAAATTTATGGTGGGACCCACTAAAGGAAGTAAAGCATATGGATGAATAGTAGAATTCATGGAAGAAATTTAAAAATTACTTCCAAAGTAAGTACTTGTATGAACATTAATATGAGAGAAAAACCCATGAGTTTTTCAAACTAAAATTAGGGAACATGCCAACGGAGGAATATCACTGGAAATTCACTAAGTTACTAAGGTATGTAGATTTTAACAGAGATGAAAAGTTGAACATATAGAGATATGTGAGTGGATTACTAGTGACAAAATTAAATTTGATAAGACTTTGGATGAAGTTATGAGGAAGGAAGAATACATCTATGAGCTAGGTAAAAATTAATTAGTTTTCCAAAGGACTTGGGATGAAAAGAAAAAAATAAAGATGAAAGAAAGGAAGAAGTGGTTCAAAAACTCATCTTTCCAAAATGATTCTCAAGAAAAGCAACAAACATAACTAGCTCATAGTGAACCAAAGGTGGTTGACACATTGAGAAATAAACCAAAATTTCATCCCATCAGACGTTGGGTTGTGGTGGAGAGAACAAGTATAGGGATTTCCCACACAAATAGGAAAAATGAGGACTATACACAACATCCAAGGAGCTTATATAATGGAAGATGTGGGTAGAAGCATGCCTAGAATTTATGAAACATTGGATAATAGGAATATTGAACATTAGGCACATGTGGTTAAATTGAAAGGTAAGTTAAATCATCAACCCATTTCTATTTTAATTGATTATGGATCTAGTTCTAGTTATCTTGATCCTAAGTTGGTTGAAAAGTTTAACTTGAATAAAACCAAGCATGACAAGGCTTGGATAATTTAGGTAGCTACAAGATATAAAACAAGATTAACTGAACTGGTGAAGGAATATCCCATCAATATGAATTCACTAAATACAAATGAAGATTTAAACATAATACCATTGGGATCATATCATTGCCTAATTAGCATGGATTTGTTGCGAAAGAATCATGCATTACTAGTTTGTTACAACAAAACATTTACTTGCCTGGTTGCAGAAGGGAATCAAAGGCAAGCGCAAGGAATACCAAGGCCAATTTATGTTAGGGAAATATCAACTAAGAAACTAAAGGATAATTTTAGAAAAGGGTACTAAATAATGTAGGCCACATGGAGGAGATTGTTGGGAATCAAAGAATATTGAGGGGGGTGAATCAATATTATACATTTTTTTTAAACTGATTTTCCCAATTATTAAATCAAACATAATCAAAATAGAAAAGCACTATTCACGTGATATTTGTACACAAGGATTTAATGTGGAAATCCTTCCTAAAGAAAAACCAGATTTTTTTTATTATGATGTAATCCTAATCCTCAACTTTTGATTACCTCAAATTTTGTGAGCACCCACTCACAAGAGGCCTCAACCCCCTAAGACCTATAAGCCACAACTTTCTCGAGGCACCAACCTCATATCTGTATAAGTGCCCACCCACTGTATCCAATCAAACCTATATTTCATACATTTTCAGACTGAGATCTCTAGCCAATCATATTCTTCTGAAACAATAAAAATAATTTAAGCATCTCCACTCTATCTTCAACAACCTCCTTGCTTTGTCTAATTGGATTTTTGCACCAACACCATCTACGTCAATTTGTTACACACACTTAATCACATAAAAGTTTGCACTTATTCTCACTTAAAATTGTTCTCATGCATATCAAACTGGATGCCCAACTCTTCCACCACAAAATATACCACATTTAGCTATGCATTGGTTATGTATCGGAACCTCACCTTCTCATGTCATTGTACATTCTATTTTTATTTGTTGCACTTTTTCTTTGATTCTGTAGGCTTTAATATTTTTACTAATTTTGGCACTTGAATGCCAAATCTTTGTTTCAACCTTCCTTCCTTCAACAACCTTTCTCACAAAATATTTCATTAATCTTATTCACCTTTATAGCCTCTGCCCTTGAAATACCATGGGCATCAATTCTCAGTTTTACCGATGGGAAATTTTTCCATTTTTGACCAAATTAACAACCATAATTGTGTCTTTACTAATTTTGGCACTCAAATATCAAATTCCCTAAGACGTTGAATTCCGTTAAACACCAAATTTTGTTGGCCCCAAATCATTGACTCCTTTACCCATGTGACCACCCCTAAGAACCAAAGTATCAATTCTAAAGGTGCCTAGACCTTTGAATTGCAATTTGATACCTAAGACTATTTGTGTTATGGTTTTTGTGCTATGCTCCTGAAATCTAGAATGCTTGAATTCATGTCACATGGTTAAGAATCTTGCCATGTTAGTTTGACACTAACTAACCACTACACATTCGACTCACTCAGTCAACCAATCAAATTAACCCACCTTTTGCTGCTACCACATTGCTACTGATTCAAGAAAATATAATATCTAGTTCTTTTTAAATATACACCTTTGTCATGTCTTCAAACAACCTGGATTCTTGGATACACTACTACTTCGTAGAACCATGCCTCTCAAAGTTGTTTCCCACGGGCTCTCAATGAAAAATTGAAATGCACCTTTATTTTCAAAGTGCCAAACTCCATGAACCCCAGATGCTTGGATTCATATTTACACTTTGGAACCATTCCTTATAAAACTTTATGTCATCCACACTAAAGCCAATCTGGATCTAGGTCATTTCAAATTTCCCTTTTTGTGCAGACTCCCAAATGTCCCAAATTTCTGGATATCTGGATGTGTCCAGATTTCTTCTAAATTTTAAATGTCCTAGATAATTCCAGATGAATCCAGTATTTGACTATTTTAGCCACTCACCAACTCATTTGTGCCCTAGATTCTCGAATGTCCCCAAATTCTCAGAATCCTTATTTTTCTACGACCCTTGTCTTCACTTCAAGAATATTTTTCTCATAAATGCTTATAAATTTGACTAAGTGTCATACACCATTAGTAAGGTCTCTGAGAGGAATATCCAACTAAACTAGTAATGTCCTTATTTTAGCTAAGCAAATAAAATAGAAGTAACTTTAAAGATAAGGCAGCGACACACATCAACATATTTACCAGGCTCCCCCTAAACTTGTAGGTCCTTGACATAAGTGACTAGGTTTGTCATTAATGACAACCAATGTACAATTTTCTCAACAGAGAAGGTTGAGGATTAGGAACCAAGTTTGGGGTACCACCTAGTAATTAAGGAATTTGAAGATGTGTTTTCCAAAATTGTAGGGTTGTTTCCTAAAAGTGACATTGACTTCTCTATAGAATTTGTACCTAGAGATACACCGGTGTCCAAATCACCCTATAGGATGAGCACATTAGAATTAAAAGAATTATAAATATAGCTAGAAGAGATATTAAGAAAATGGCATATATGCTTAAGTGTATCACTATCGGGTTCCCTAGTCTTATTTAATAAAAATAAGGATGGTACACTCAGACTGTTCATTGACTTTTGTCAACTCAACAAGGTCACATTGAAGAATAAGTATCCATTGCCCATAATAGATGATATTTTTATCAACTCAAGGGATCTAAGGTATTCTCTAAAATTGATTTAAGGTCTAGATATCATTAGCTAAGAATTAAGGAAGAGGACACCAATAAGATGCCATTTCAAAATCGATATGGGCATTATGAGTTCATAGTGGTACCATTCAAGCTATCTAATGCCCCAGGTGTTTTCATGTGCCTCGTGAATGGTGTTTTTCAATATTATTTGGATAATTTTGTGATTTTTTATTTTGGATGATATCCTCATATCTTCCAAATCTGACAAAGAGCATGGAAAACATTTAAGGATGGTGCTACAGGTACTCCGAGAGCATCAGTAATATGCCAAGCTGAGTAAGTGCTCATTTTATGAGAGAAAGATCCATTATTTGGGTCATATTATTTCAGAATAAGGGAAAATAGTAGACCCAAAATATAGTAAAGCAATTAAAGAGTGGCCAACACACAAATATGTGACCCAGATAAGGCCTTTCATGGTTTTAATAGGCTATAATAGAAGACTGATTGAAGGGTTCTCCAAGATAGCACACCCTATTAATTTCTTGCAAAATAAAGGTGCAAAAATTGCCTAGTCTCATAAATGTGAAGAGGCTCTTTAGAATTTGAAGATGTTGTTAAGAAGTGCACCTATACTGAATATGGATGATCCAAGTGAAGACTTCCTTGTGTGCATAGATGCATGTAAAGAAGGACTTGGAGGATTTTTCATGTAGGAAGATCATGTAATATATTATGAATCCAGGAATCTCAAGGAGCATGAAAATAATTATGCCACTCACGATTTGTAGCTGGAAACCTTTATACATACCATGAAGATGTGGAGGAATTACCTCATGGGAAAGAGGTTTGAACTAAGGACTGATCACAATGGGTTAAATCATTCGTTTTCACAACCATATTTAAATGCCAAAAAAATTAGATGGATGGAAGTTTTCGCTGATTATGACTTTAAAATAAGCACATAAAGTGTAAGGAAAATAAGGTGGATGATGCACTCGACTGGAGGGTGCATGAAATGCATGCTATAACCATAAGCACATGTAAATTTGATTTGAAAATAAGAATTTTGTGGGTTAGAAATTCAGATCAACAATGCATGGAGATAAAAAGTGATCAACAACAAGGAAAATTGCAACCCAATATGAATATTATGAAATGGAAGAAAATGGAGTTCATTTGTATTAAGGTAGCATTTATGTTCCAAATTCTAGGGGACGAAAAATTTAGTGTTGAGTGAGATGCATAGAGTGACTTTTGCTAGGCACATAGGGTATCAAAAGACAACATCAATAGTTAGGAAACAAGTATGAAGAAAGAAGTGGTTAATTTTATAGCCAGGTGCTTGGAATGCCAAAAGGTTGAAACTGAGCATAGGCACCCAACAAGGTTGCTAAAGTCAATACCCATTCCTTAGTGAAATGGGAATTTTTTATCCATTGAATTAGTTACTAAGCTACATAGAACAATGATTGTGTTGGATTCCATGATGATTGTGTTGGATAATCTCACTAAAATTTCCCACATCGTTCTAATTATGTCAACACACAAGGAAACTAATGTAATGTTGACTAGATTTACATGATGGAAATCTTGAGGCTGTGTGGTGTTTCCATGGCGACTATTTCAGGAATATATCCGAAGCTTACATCCAATTTTGGACAATCTTATTTAAGGGTTTGGGACTGATTTAAATTTGATCACAACCTATAATCCGAAATTAGATAGGAAATTGAAAGAGTTAATTAGGTCATTGAGGACATGCCGAGGATGTATGTAATGGAAAAACAATTAAAATGGGAAGAATATTTGCACCTTTATAATAGTATTGGGTACCCAACATCTTTGAAGATGAGATTGCTTGAAGCCTTGTATGGAAAGAAGTGCCACACACCATTGAGTTGGGATAGTCTAGTTGATAGGGCCATTGTTGGTCTATATTTTATAAGGGAAATGGAGGTGCAAGTAGCAAAGATTACACCAAATTTGAAGGCTAACTAGGTTAGGTACAAAAGTTGTGTATATAGGAAAAGTTACCATGTCCTCTTGAGGGTGAAGCAAAGGAAAAGTTTCTTGAAATTGGGTATCTATACAAATTTAACAATGAGGTGTTTTTGACCATTTGAGATCCTAGAAAGGATCAGTTTGGTTTCATTTAGGATTGCATTATTAAAATCCATTCACATTCATAATGTATTTCATGTTTCATTGTTAAAAAGGTATGTTCCCGAAACTAACTATGTAATTGATTGGAACATGATTAAGGTGGATCCTGAAGGAGAATTTTAGGTCTAGCCACTGAATATCTTGGATGAGAAAGTAAAAGTGCTTTAGAATCAATTCGTTGCCTTGGTAAAGGTACAATGGACCCATTTCCGTCCTGAAGATGCAACACGAGAGCATGATGATGTAAAGAGGGAGGAATGTCCTCTTTTTTTTTATCTGAACTTAAAAAAGAATGAAAAAATTACATATATAACCATAAATACATATATGCAGTAGAAATAACACTTAATTTCATTAATATCAAATACTAAAATAAGCCTACAAATAGAATGGAGATAAACTAGCTCGGGCGATGGTAGCTTATCTCTAAGAAGATATGTGTTGGCTACATGCCTCTAAACTTTGTTATAATAAGGCTTGAAGGGCTATTTAATATTGAGAAATAATGGAAAACCTTAAACAACCAAAAACCTAACTCTAGGAGGGGAAGCGCCAAAAATATGGGCCCCGTTTGGGTAAATTGGTATATCAACTTCCTGGGGTCATAACTTTGGCATACAATCTCTGTTTGATGCACATAATATCTCATTAGAAATATATATTTGAGGACTACAAATCTTAAATGGAAACAATCAATAGATGACTCATGTTTTCCCTAGTTTTCACAAAAAATGTCGAAACTTCAAGACCTGAAAAACTGCTAAAAAGAGTAAATTGTGCTACAATTCCGGAAACTGAAAAACTTAAAGAAACAGTGATGGAGGTCCAAGTGGAATATGTGGGTGGACACCAACATCCACCTGGATCAGTCCTCCCCCCTTTTGAAGCAACGGTTCCCAATTCGTTGAGCACCTCCATGAGATGGGGAAACATTTGTTGAACTTGGTCCCTAGTGAGACACTTGTCTTGGTGCAGGAGTTGGCCAACTTTCACAACCCGATATAGTTGGATTTTCTACTAGCGAGTGTTCTTGATATGTGTTTCCATAATTCAATTAGTTGTGGCATGTTCCATGTATTATGGGTTTAACTTTGTTGGTGTGAGTTGTTTTGCAATGTCTAATGTGTCCAATAATGGTGGGAAATATGGTCGAAGGCGGTCCACATTGAACACTGGTGTAGGCCAAGGAATGAGGGGAATGTTGAGATCAAAGGCATTGTCTCCCACAACATTTCTAATGGTGTAAGGACCATATAAGAGTGGTATGAGCTTCCTATGAGCTCTAGTAATGCGTTCTTATTGCAAATGCAACCAAAATTTTCCACCCACCTTAAACTTGTGTGGCACTCAATGTTAATCACGTCGTTGTTTGTACTTAGCATTTGACTTATCTAAGATGACGTGAACCTTCTAGAAGATGTGTTGAATGCATTCAATAAATATGGTTGCTTTAATAGCCTTAGACAATACATGTGTGGATTCTATCTGTGTAGTCACATGAGGCATGGAAACATCAATCAGACAAAATGGTTGAAATAATAGACCCATTTGAAAGGGACTGCGACCATTCGAGCTATGGAGAGATTTGTTATAAATGTGTTGCACATAGGGAGTACTCTCATCCCAGATTCGTGCATGCTTGGAGTTGTACATGTGGAGTATGTGCACTATCATGCTATTGACGACCTCCATCTGACCATCAGTCTAGGGATGGTTTGCGGGATCCCAAAATATACCCACACACGTTCAAATAAGAATTTTCCATTATCCTCTACTATGATACTCTTCTTGCAAGTCGCCAATATAGCCATCTTAGAAAACCTATCCATGACCACAAATACATAGTCATTACCATGCTTGTTAGAATGGAGGCCAAGCATATAGTCCATGGAGATGGATTCCCATGGCTGGCTGGGGTAGGAAAAGGAGTGTACAAGCCTTGCTTCTTTATGGTTGTCTTGGTGATGGCATAGGTAGTGTGGGATCAGATACATTTCCCAACATCCAATCCAAGTTTTGGCCAAATAAAGTACTTTTCTAGTACAACCATAATTTTCTCCACACCAAAGTGTTCTGCAACCCGACTATAGTGCACCTCCCAAATCATCTTGGCACGCTCACTTGAAGGAACACAAAGGTGGCCTAGGTAGTGTTGGATTCCAAGTATGAATCGTGCAATTCACCCAATCCACATTTAATTGTCAACCCAGGGTTCTACCAGTTGTTTCAAGGCTGTCGTGCACTATATGTGCAGGCCATAGTTTCCCTACCTAGTATTGAACATTAACTATAAATTCATCAATGTGTAACAACAAACAATACTATAAAAGCAAATAAGAGTAAAAACAAGTAATAATTGTAACAACAATAAGGAATCATAGCAACACACTGATAAACATTCACATAAATAAACCTAACACACATCTACTCCATCAGTAATTTGTTAGGATAGTGGGCCTAACTCCTTGATCAAGGCTATGGCGAGATGAACAAATCATGATATGATTAGAAGATAAACTTGTCATTAATAATATAAATATTACAAGTATGTTGTTACAAACTCAAAGTTAGAGTATTTCTCCTGTAACCTTAACGACTCTTAAAAGTGATGGCTTTCACAGCCCGCAACTCTACCTTATACAATTTGTCAATAATACAACTCCTATAATTATGACACTGTCTTCCCTTAATTACATGGTGGTTTTTAAAACAAAACAGAATGTTAAAAGATAGCAGTGTGTCAATCAAAAGGTTGATTCAACATTACAACTAGTATGCAAGGATAACATTACCAACTTTGATAGCATCATTCAGTGAATCAAGGTCTTGGTCATTCTCCCTTTAAATTTGCAAAAATAACTTAATTAGCAAGCCACTTAGGTAATAATCCACTACGGCTATCCTTCATTGACCAATAATCCATAAAGACATGATGAGAGGTATAGTTGTGCATTTTAAGATATCGATTAACCACTATTGGTGTAAAATGGATAAAAAGAATAGGGTAAAAGGGTGAGTAAAAGTCTACAAATATAGCTTCCAACATCTCCCCCCAACTGGCCTTACTGCTTGTCCTCATGCAGTTCGTCGCCTACGTAAGTCTGGGTTAGAGCTGTGATGATCAGCATGAAGTTGTGCAAGATCATATTTTCCAAACATCTTTGTCCTCATAGGTTTATACCCATCTATTTGGATGAGTTCTTTCCACCAATCATCACTTATCTCGTAAGTTGGAGTGTATTGATCAACTGGCATCTAGATGATGGGAAATTGAAACCTTAAACCCATCCATCGAACCCAACGAAGTTGCATGCATGCAATATACCGGGGTACCCTATTTATAGCCTGAGAAAAATTGGGGTCCCCAGAAGGCTCACGTATCTTGACAGCTCATGACAAGAGCATCCACCATTTTTGGGAGCTATCTCAGGCCTCCTCTTGACAAGTGAATATATTTTTTATGCATATATCAATGCACCATTGTTGAGTTTAAAACATTTACTATTTCCATCCCTCGATCCCTAAGAGGGTTTCATGTCTATTGTAAACATTCATAGATTGACAATTCTCCATCCAGATGACAAGTGGCCTATTTGCCTGATTTTCTTCAAACATATCAAAATCCTTTTTCTATTAACCTGGTTGATTTTGTAGGAGGTAAAGGCTCTCAGTTGAATGTCGCCTACATATGGAACTGGGTTAAATGGTTGATCATTGCCTAGGAATTAGTCATGCATGTACAACTCGCACATCAAATGTTGATCCAGAATATTGTGGCATCTCATGATGTGCATAAACTACATTGAATCTTCCATATCATGATTGAGCTTTTAGGAGACACTTTCTAAACAAAATAATAGATATTGTTCATGGAGGAACAAGGTGTAGCTATGAAAAGGGGGGCGGCAAGACATTTCTTACTGTGCCAAGGTAAACATCTCTTCCTTATCAGCCTTAATAGCTTCATCTATTCTTCCAGTCCCTCAATTCACTTCTATTATTTCTCCTACTTCCGCTTTTCCTTTTCTATCTATTCTATGTAGCCGGAGACTATTTTTGTAACTTTCTAGCAAGTTTGCCTTATTCCTTACCTGTGTTCTTCTAAAGGAATGGTCCCTCATTTAAAGCGAGCTATTGTAGCTTGCCACTTTTGAATTTTTGTAGACATGAAAAACTCTCGTGCCTCGTTCATATGCAAAACGACTCTATCTATGTAGCCACTGAATTTGTTGGCATGTCTTCGGTTTATGTTTCCACTAAGACAATTTCAGGCCAAGGCTTCATAGCATTTTTCTTGTACTTTCTCACTTTTCTTTGTAAGCATTGCAACCGTTTCCTCAATTTCATGATTTCTATTTTCAACTACATATTCTCTCTAAATTATGTCTGATATCTTTCCTTAAGAGAGAGTCTCCTTCTCACACATTGCTCGATAAACTCTTGTTTCACATTTACCTCTTCCACAGGTCTCACAGCTGGTCCAGGGCTTGGCAGGTTGACATTGAAAAAATCGTCAATCGGTTCTTGTTTTACTCCGATTTCTTTCATTTGTCCCTTGACTCAGGGAACAATCCTTCCATATCCTTCTTCAGGTCTCAGGACCTCTAAATCTTTCCTTTGAAACTCTGGATTCACTGCAAGATCTTGTGGGGTAGTGTATTTGACACCTTCCTCTTGTATTTGCTCTGTTTCTTGACCATCCTCTTCCACATGTACACAGATAGTTCCTAGCCCTTTCAGGTTAGTTTTGTAACCAACGTTGTCTTCCATTCGCTCAGGAATGGTTTCTAACCCTTGCAGGTTAATTTGATCAGCAGTGTCCTCTCCCATCTACTCAGGAATGGTTTCTAACCCTTGTGAGTTAGTCTTATCTGCATCATTCTCCTCCATCTTCTCAGGAATAGTTTCTTTAGAAGTAATACTATCCATAACTTCTTCATTTTGTCCTTCGGTTGACACTGGTTCTTGTGTGACAATGCCAACCTCCAACCCTTCAATTTACTCAATTCTTTCTCCAATCGACACTAGTTTTTGAATAATGATGTCATTAATGGTGTCCTTATATTTCCCAACAAATTCCGATATCGGGGGAGAAGCTTCTTCTTTCTCCATGTATCTATAGGAACGGTTTTTCCTTGCCCCTCTTGGAAAATGTGCAAGAAAAGGAGAATGAGTAATAGTTTCATCAATTTTCATTCTCTCAATTCCTGCTAGCACATGCCCTCCTTCCTCTTCTTCTATGTCCATTGGTTGTTCTATGCTCCCTTTTTCTCTTCCTGCCTATGCTTCTTCCAAGTTGACCTTCTGCCCAACAACTAACGTTGTCTCTTCTATATTGGTGCTGACTGCGGCCCTTGTTTCCCCCAAAGGTTCCATATTCATTTGAACAGGTGGTGTTGGTTCTTGTGTGACAACAACACCTAAATTTTGAACCATAGGTTCTTCAACTGTTTGAAAAGGTGGTACTGGTTCTTGTGTGTTAGCACCACCTACATTTATGACCATAATTTATTCAACTGCTTGGGTAGGTGGTGTTAGTTCTTATGTAACAACACCACCTGCATTCTCAACCAAGATTCCTTCAATTGTTTAGACAGATGGTGCTGGTTCTTTTGTAACAACACCACCTATAGTCTCAACCAAGAGTTCTTCAATTGTTTGGATAGGTGATGTTGGTTCTTGTGTGTCAACACCACCTATAACTGCATCCAAGGGTGGTGATTCTTCTCCTAGATTGGTAGTTGGTGTCTTTACAAGTCTATTTGGGCACATCACTCTAGACAATTAGATTAGTACTATTGGGGCTCATCAAATCGTAATTCAGTTGTTACATGCCATAGACAAGTCATCACATTGAATGCTTCCTTCTATAAAGGTTTCCTGGCCTGAAGCCTTCCTGAAATGCCTCCTTGGGACACCAGCACAGCCTTGGTCAGGGGTAACTGTGCTGCAGAGTAGGCAGGCCCATTTTGACCTGCATTGTAGTGCACTTACGCCCTCTTTGACCTACACTGGGAGAGATTGAGCAAAAATTCCATAGGGTTCTGGTAATATTCTTTGATTCTAGATGATTCTAGAGGGATCCCATCTCTTATCTCCTCTTAAGAGCTCGAAATTGGATAGGATAAGGATCCATTAACCTCCTATCCTCTCATCACTTGCTCCATGGAAACTAACTCCAAGTTTGGAAGGCCATTCAATACCCTCATTTATGACAAAAGCACCTCCATTTCCTATAAATTGAACACTCATCATAGTGATCAAGGGGCTAGAATCTAAATTTTGTAAGGAAATTATGTTGGTTTGAGAATTGAGTTCATGTCAAGCAATATTATGCTGATGGAATGGTGTGCTTTTGATGTGACGAGGGTTGGATTGAAGTTGGAGGAGTGGCACAGGGTCGAACTATGTTGGGTGATACTCTTCCTTCTACATTAATAAAGAGTTGATTCCTTTTCTCATGTTATTGTTCATATCTATGATGATTATGTGTTTCAATGTCTTCGATTCCATTGGATTATAATAGATAGATCATGTATGCTTTGATTGTTTCTTGTTTCTTCTTCTCTTGATACAAGTACCAATTGAGCGGATTTAGTTCAAATGGGAGAGACGAGAGCAATTTAAAAGAGATCAAGGAAGTGAAAGACTACAAGTAAGTTCCTTCATCTCATCTATCTACTATAGGAAAAGGTTAAACTACTTTATTTTTGTTGTTCTAGGTGTAACCACCCACCTAGGGAAAATGCGTTTATTCGTAGCTGAAAATTCCATATAAAAAATTGGCGACTCCACTAGGGATCGATTGTCATTCTTGGTCGCTTACCCTCATCATATTACATCCTAGTAGACTTTTCTTGACTTCATTGATCTTATTTCAGTCATTTTGAAGTGCTTTTGGTCAAAAAGTGTGCTTGAATGTCTCTTGATTTGACTCTCTAGCACCAACGTAGTCTTGATAAGGGGACAGTGCACTGTAGTGCACCCTTGGCATAGAGATAGTGCTCTGCATTGCACTGTCTCCCACTCTAGCCTATGGTAATCCCTCTTAGGCTAAAAAACCCACCTTTGGCTTGATTTTTCCTAAGTTGCTTCTCATGTTGTTCGCTGAAAGATCAATGATTCTTGTGGTTCTAAAATCAAGTTGTATTTCTCTTCCTAGCCCTACTTTGGCCTTGATTGTTTAGTTTTTCTTATATGATTTATTTATCATTATCGATTCATTGTCAAAGTTAGCTTATAGTCGATTAATCTTTTCTGAAAATGAAGTGTCATAAAAATCTTCATTTCTTTCAAAAAGGAATTGTGGTAAAGTCTTCATTTCTTGCAAAAAGATTGATTAATTGTATGTGCATTTAGTTTCCTTTTGTTCATCTAAACATTAAGGGAATTGAAAAGAAAAACTTGCATTATGAAATTAGAGGTTTGTGTGTGCTTGTAGGCATATTATAGAGAAATTGCATTAGGTGTGCTCTTTCCTCTTTGATTAAACATTATGATTGCTCTATCCCTTGTAGTTAAGGTTTTCATTATTCAAATTAAATGAAAAGAATGTTTCTCATCATAGTTGCATTCTAGGAATTTCAAAGACATCATATGGTGAACCCAAAAGACAAACTCTTAAAAAAAATCCAACTTAAAAGTTATCTCAACTAACATAATCGAGCATTGTCACCTAACGAATAGCATTTAGAGGTTCTAGGCTAGAGACGTGTTCTGGCATCGTAAAACATAACAGCTATCGTTAATTGTCTGTGATACATTTTGAGTGCGATACCTCATTCCACATACATAAGTATATCATAGCTCATCCATGTACCTTTGGGTATATAGGGCGTTGTTATAGTATGAAAAGTATAAAGGAATGCTCTCACTATGTGGTTTCACATTAGACATCGCTAACATGGATTGGGCCTCCACATACTTTTGGGTATATATGGGAGGACTATATTAGGTTGCTATCCATCCTTAGGTAATCGAGTCGGCCTCCTTTTACACTGTGATACACTGAACACAACATTCGGGGAGATTTTCTTCACGTATGTTAAGTCCTTGGTTTACTAAGGTAGTATATTGCAGTTCATAGTTACTTGGTAGTCCTTTTGCCTAGATTATCCCTCTTTTGTTTTGTTATGATATTTTGATTAAAATAAAATTAATGACCACAAACAACATCCTCCAGGTCACTCCTTAGTTGATCTTAGGTTGATACATATGGAAACAACTCCGAATTCCACCAATCATGGAATTCCTTTTGATGGGAATCCTAGTCCTTTTCCTCCTTTCGGAAATATTGGTGCTCCATATATGACTACATTATCCCTTCCAGGATTTACCATTGGCTTGCCAATATTGTTGCTTTCAACCTCCTTGATTCAAAATGTCATGATATCTCCGCAATCGAGTATTCCTCCACCTAGAAAAAATAAACCTCCAGTTGATCCTAAAGTTCACCCTTTACCTTCTTCGTCGGTTGTTTCTTCGTCCCCTTCTTCCTCTTTGCCTGGTGAAAGTATTGACACTAGTAACTAGGTGGATAAGAAGAAGAAAGGGGAGAAGAAGAAGAAGAAGAAAATTTAGTAGGGGGGCAACCAGGCAACCATTTCTTCGAATGCAACTTTTGATGAGAAACCATCCAATAAGCCTCACAAACTTCGATATCCTTGCAAATTTGGTTTAGGAGACCATATTCTTTGAAATTTTTCTGGTATTCCTCAGATAGTAGAAGAATGGTCTTCTCATTCACATCATCCTGTGTCATCAACTTCTGAAGATCATGCTGGTGACACACCATCAACTAGTGGTAGTACAGTTCATGGAAAGAAGGTTAAAGTTGAGTTTCCTTGTAGGTTATGTGAAGGGAATCACCCCATTCACCTTTGACCCTATC
>APFE030399068.1:36660-58373 GCA_000404065.3 Pinus taeda
AATTCTAGGATGGTCGGAGTTGGTTTAAGGTTCCGCAGACCCAAGGTAATTACGGTTGGAGAGGTTATAACACTAATCGTTGCCCCAAAATCTACCAGTACATTTGGGATATCCACCCCATTAATCTGCACTATCAAAATCGGATTCCCATGATCCCCATATTTGACAGGTATAGGTTAACCCAACATTATATCTGATAATTTACCCACAACATGAATAGTAGGTAGGTCCTTTGGTTTTCTCCCAAGTTTCTTAGAACAATATTCTTTAATTGCCTTATAATAAATTGGTACGTCCTTCATATCCTGAAGTAACCAAATTTTAATGAATAAATTCTGCAATTCTCCCAAAAAATCAAAGTGAGGATGATGACTTTGTTTGCTCAAAGATAATCTTTCAAGATAGGGTGGAACAGTTTGACATCCTCTAGTAACTATAGCTTGTGAAGGGGTTTGTTGCTTTATAGGAATCTGTGCTATATTATCCCCTATCGTTCTTTGTTTTGGTTCTGAGACTTCATCATCGGTATGCTCAACAATTATAGTTGAAGTTTGAGTATTGACCACCCGACCAGATCGAAGATTTAATTCATTACATTCCATAGTGGCAATATTATATGCAGGGAGGTTGAGTATCTCAACCTGTTGAGCCCTCTATTATTTGGATTTTGATTGGGTTGGACAGGCAATTGAGGATGAAGAGGAGGATTACTAGTGAGTGCATTAGTAGGCATTTGTAGTTGTTGTTGTGACATAGGTTGGGAGAATTGTCCTAAAGGAGGAGGAGGAGATCCACGCCAATTATGGGACCATGAAGAATTTGGACTAGATTGAGGATATGAGGGTTGCCAGGGCATTGGATATTGGTAAGAATACAGCCAAGAAGGTGAAAAAGGTACAAACTGTTGACCAAAATTCATATTATTAAAATATTGAGACGAGTCTTGAGGCATACCTTGATTCATATTCAACGGTCGTGGTTTCCATGGTTTCCTTGATCCCATAAAATAATTTTTTTCTGATTCTTCATTCGTCCCCTGAAAGACTACCTTCAAACCAGGAAGAGATGGGCAAGTGCTCGTGGGATGACTCTATTCACATATCGCACAAGCATCCATAGAATTTAATGGACATTCCTTCAACATGTGCTTCTTCCTGCATTGAGGGCATAAAATAGACATGGCCTTCTCTTCTTCCATATTATTCTACTTTTCCTGCAAGATGTCTAGCCACGATGATAATGTTCTTAGGTTGTCCAACTGACTCCGAATTTTAGCCTTTGTAACTCCATCGCTAGATGTTTTGAGAGTTCAGATTCACTGCGTCTGTCTCATAGCCCCTGATGAACACTTGATGCATAATTCACATATGGTATCAAACTCCTCCTTTGATATATCTCCTTTCCCTACTACATTCAATAGCTCTAGAGATTTCTCCCTCAGTGCCTTGAGAAAAATGATCTTCAAGATATTCTTATCCAAGTCATTGTGGCCCAATCTTTGCAAACTATATTGAAAACATTCCATATTGAAAATCTTCTACCAAATTTTCCATATTCTCATCCTCTTGCTACATAATCTTAAAAAATTATTCCTTTACATCCTGAGATTTGCAGTAGTCCTGATATTTCTCGAGGAAAATCATCTTCATATCATCACATGTAGCAATATATTTTCCTTCCAAACCCATAAACTATCTTATAGTTGTGCCTTTCGAAGTAGTGGGAAATATCTTTTATTTATGGGCATCTTAAATGTAATCATACCCCCAACAAACAACATCAAATTCAAAAAGGAATGTGTCTGGATCCTTGAAAGTAAGACCATGGAAATTGTGTAGTGTTGTCAAAGGAATAGGATTCATAGGTGCATCACCTCTGATATCTCCAATTGGAAATTCAATTGAATAAGTTGTAGGAGCCATGAATATCTACCAATACTCACTTGGAATTTCAACAGGTTCTGGCTTTGGTTGTTCTATAATAGATGATGGACATTGTTTAACAACACTCCCTAGATCAAATGGTGCCAATAACTCCCTCAAATCTTCTTCCTCTGAACTTGCAATTGCAGTTCGTCAGATCCTCTACTTGCCACTCCCTCTTCCCCGAATTGCACTTCTACTATTAGAGGACGTTCTGGTTGTGAAATTGATTGCCCTCCAAATATTATATGAGATCTTACCCTAGAAACAACTCATGATGATGCTCTAGACTCAGCCCTTAAGTAATTTTTTCTGCCCAAATCAACCTATTTTCTTTTCGAGGGTCTCCCTCTACCCCTTTCATTGGTGTCTTTGTTTATACAATTAGAAATAAAAGGAAAACATCCAAACAAATTAAAGCTCAAGACATAGAGCAGGATAATAACTTCCTTCCCCAGGATGAGAGAGTGACCCCTAAATAAAACAAAAGAAAGAAAATAAGCAAATCATAGAAATCAAGCTCAGGACTTGAAACAGGGTGAAAAGTAAAACTTCCTTTCCTAAGACAAGAGAACAATACTTATGAAAGAAAAACAAAGCAATATAAATCTCCAGACCTGGAGCAAGGTGATAAAAACTTCCTTCCCGAGGATGAGAGAATAATCCTACAAAAACAAGAAAAGAAAGGAACCAAACTACCAAACGATCTAATACTCAATACCTAGAGAAAGGTTTAAGCTTCTTTCCCTAGGACGTGAGATCAATCCTATGGTCAATGCTGGTTGTAATTACGCGCCATTGATAGCCTCCCTGGTAATGACACCAAAATGTTGGGGTCCAAGTGATGAGCACTAGTATTGCAATAAGAATGTTGCAACTCCTAGGGCCACCAGATTTACTTTATCAACCCGGGGTTCGTACAAACTTGGAGGTTCTATGGATTCAGAAGAAGCTTTATTACCAATGAGGGAAGAGAAATCTACTCTAACAGAAAGCTTGTCTACTGCAGTAAGGGAAAAGACTGAAATCAAATGCTAAAACACACAATTTTCCAAATGACTGCTAATAGGTTATGATTTAAAAGAATGCTAAGTTAAAATGTATGCCAATCTACTGTCCTAAGCATGAAAATTCAAAGCATCAAACATTCTACTATTGTGCATGTAAATGAATAAAATAATTATGTTTTTCTTTTTGTCTTTTTTATGTGAAAGTGTGAAAGCTAATCTATTTTGGTGATGTGGCAGGTGGCTTAGGGATGATGGTGAATGGATAGAATGTTGGGGATACAATTAGGGGACCTTTCCTAGCTTCCTAGAGCCCTTTTCCTCAATTCAAGCTCAGAATAGGCCACTACAGGTAAACCTACAGGATGTCCTAATGTGTTCTATAGGATGTCTTGAAAACCTACAGGATCCCCTGTATTTCTACAGGATACATCCGAGAACAAAAGGATGGGTGTTGAAGTTGATGGAATGCTTAGGGAAGGTGGTTGGTGGATGGAATGAGGCGAGGGAGTGCCTAAGACCACTTCAGAACTCAAAACCAAGGTTGGGAGATGGTTGGATTTGCTCAACAAGCTTGGAGAAGTTTCCTTGTGAAATGATGAAATTGATGAGGGTTTTAATGAAAGAAAAGAATTATCATGGATGGATGAAGTTGGAAGGAGGTTGATTACTATGAAATCTCTCTATAGTTCTAAAACACATGCACTGGATCAAACATTGACATTTACCCAAAAATCATGTAAACAAGAAGAATTTCAATTATCTAAGGAAAACAAAATTTCATGAGCTAGTTGCCTACTTTATGAATTAGGAGAACTTGTAGAATAATATGGAACATTGATGACATCTAATGTAATACTGAAGGTAGAAGAAATGATAACTAAATTCTACTCTTGCAAATTGATCAAATGCTGGCCTAAGTACATAAAACCCTAAATTCCATGAGAAACTAGAATTCTGTCTTTTTGGGGATGCATAGGAGTTCTTTCCTCAAACCATGATACCTGAAGGAAGGAGTGAGGCAAAAACCACCTATTGCTAGCTTTTTTATGTTCCTTTATATCTTCTAAACTATTGTTGAATTAAAGAACAATTGGAACCAAACTAATCAAATCTACACTACTTGCAGTGAAATAATTCTAAAGACAATTCAACCATTAATATATGAATTCAATCTAAGAATACAAATAAAAGAAGAGGAGCCTTTGCTGCTAAGGTTGGGACATAACCTAAGAGCTTCAGCCCTCTTAGTTAACTTAGTGCTGGATCAAGGAATTCTTCATTCTCATTATTAAAACAGAAAATTACATAACAATGTTCCACATGTCTTGAACTCGAAATTGACTAGTATTTTTACAGAAAAAATTTGAATCATAATTAGGATCTAGGCCTCTTTATTTATACAACTAAATTCCCCAGTTACTTCCTTAAATCTAGGGGGGCTTGGCTCCCAAATACAAGATAAACTAGCTCATTAATTGTCACTTGCTCGATTGCCTTTTGATCTCCATGACTTGGTTGCTTGTACTCTGAGCTACTGTGATTGATGGAGGAATATTCGAATGAGGGAGGATTAAATGAGGATGATCTACCTCCTACAATCTCTCCTCCTTGTCTCATTCAAGTTTTAGCCCTTAATTAGCCAAAATTCCATTATTTTCTCTCATAAACCTGCAATGAATGCACATTAGTCCACTAGGCGTAATATCTCACTTTGACTCATCTCATTAAACAAAATATAATCAAAATATGTAATAAACTGTGAGAAGAGTTTATTTTAATAATATAGGAGGTCGATTAAGGTCCATATAGTTACCCAATGATGAGGCTCATCATCACCCCCTACTAAAAGTGTTGCTCATCCTCTAAGCAACTCAATTAATATCCATGTCTTTCATTGCTCTAGTGGCCTCCCTGACATCCCATGCTTCTATTGTAGTTTCCTCTTCCTTTGCATAAAATCTTGTCTTCCTTTCTATTTCCTCCCACTGCTTTCTTTCTTCGTCTTCCTTCCTTCCTTCTAACATCCCTAAGAGCAATGGTGGACTGAGTCTCAAGCCAATCCAATTGACTTTGAGTCTTTGGAGAGCTTGCTTGTACATGGGTGTCATGTTCAGTGCTTCTCTCATTCTTTGAGGAGAATGGTACCCTCTGATTTTCAAACTCTAGAAAAAAGTATTCTGTCTCCTTTGGCAAGCTTGCATGCTATGATCCCCTAACATCCTGAACATATCCTCAAAGTGTGTAATTTCTTGCTCTTGGGCAACAAGGTATCTGGGTGCAAGTTGA
The DNA here is from genome assembly GCA_000404065.3 of Pinus taeda. Lineage (NCBI taxonomy): Eukaryota > Viridiplantae > Streptophyta > Pinopsida > Pinales > Pinaceae > Pinus > Pinus taeda. The sequence goes on from APFE030399068.1 coordinate 41,879, forward strand.
GGGTCATTTGCAATCAAGTTATGTGTGCTAATGACAACCATTGGATTAGATTGCTCGGATTTTATCACAAGAGGCTTTGTTTCTTCCCTTACCATTATTTTCTTCATTTCAGCAGCCCTTGCTTCCTCATGGTTCATCCATGATGCAAAAGCCATCAACAGTAAGTCCCCTAGTTTTGAATTAGGGTCCCACACATTCATATCTGTCAAGGCTAAGTTATGTAGGTATAACTTAGACATATTAGCCCTATCCTCCAATGTTATTTGATCACAAAGATCAATGAGTTGTCTATAATCCTAGAATGGCACTGTGCCTCTCTCTGCTAGAGTCTTGATTTGGAACTGCAACCACTGTTCCTTAGGGTATAATGGATAGTACTTAGTTGGCATCCTGCATTGAATTGCCCCTAAGGATAGACTGCCTATGGATGCGAATTGTTCCTCTCTTTCTTGTAGCTGCCCTTTTAACCATGCATTTTTTATTCCAACTAAGCTTTCATTATTGCTTCTCTCTCCCTTAGGCTGCTCAGTTCTCTACCCATCTTTTTAACATTTTCCTCCATGTGACCTATTTCCTCCACCCCTTTGGATTTGGAAATCTACATCCGTATATGTGTTCTTTCCCTTTATTTCTCAAGCTCAAAGAATAATGGGATGGAAAAATTTTGTGGAATGACCCTATCCGCTTCAATAAACTTGTAGTAGGAGTCAAGGTTAGGTTGAGGACTAGGTTCCCTTAGGTCTAGATCCTCATTCTTTGTTTTTTGATGCATACTCCCTTCTTTATCCAATTTCTAAGTTTCCTGTAGGTTTAGCATAGTTTCCTATAGGATTGCCTCTACTTCTTGTAGGTCCTTCTGTGTATCATGTAGGATGCCTTTTCCATTGGATGAGGCAGATCCAGTGACAAGCCTTCTAACATAAGTGAGAGGAGACTTGGGGGAGGCTTTTCTTAATGATACCCTCAGTGGGTTCTGGAGATACCCTCAGTGATTCATCCTTGTCTTCTCCCTCCTCTTTTCCATTCCCCATCTCATCTTTGTCTTTATCCTCCTCTTATCCTTCTTGTTCCTCACTCTATTCATCAGTTTCCTCCTTTACATATTCTTCTGTCTCTTCACCACGTTCCTTCTCTTTTCCTTCCTCTTCATCCTCATCTATTTCCTATTCATCCCTCTCTATTTCTTCTTCCTCTTTTTCAGCTTCTTCTTCATCTCCCTCTATTTCTTCTTCATCCCTTTCACTGGTAGTGGGGTTCTTGTCATATTCAAGGGATTTTATATCTCCGTCTACTTGCATGTCTCTGAAAGTTTCCCATGTGATAGGGATTCTGAGGTTTTGGAGGGAATATAAGTATAATTAACTCATGATGGGCTAGATGTTGATGGTTTCCTTCCTATACCTTCATGCTGATATCTATCACTGATTGAAGAAGGAGGTAGGGGATGCTGAGTCTGTTTTGAGGAGGTGTGTCTGCTCCAAACCTCAAATCTTGAAGAAGCCTAAAGTGGTGTCCATATACCACACAATACCTACCTTCAAATAAGATATACTTTATAAGGTGGTAGATAATTTCATTCCAAGGATAGGGTAGGCTTGCTCTTCTCACTCCATTTTTGTCTTCCATTGCCTCCTCTCCTTGTAAAAAGAATTTCTACTTTGTAGTTTGGCTATTTCCCTTATCCTCCTTTCTCCAAGGCACTCCTAAGGGAAGTGTGGTAATCCTCCCTATGATTTTAGGGGTGAGCTCTATGGAGAGGCCTCTTACCACAATAGTGGCATGGGTCCTAGTTAGTTGAATGAGTGACAGATAAAAATCTTTGGCTACTTCATCATCATACCCCCTCAATTTCTCAAAGAAATCCATCCAATAGTGCCTTGTGAATATCTCTAGCACAACAGGGTGCTAATGAATCCTCACTCTATTGATGGGCCCCCTTTTCTGAAATCTCCCTATCATTTTCTCTAATGGATGGAGGGTTTTATAGGTCTGCTACCAAATTTAATGAATGAGGAAATTTAAATGAAAATTTTGTGTATGCAATTCCCTTATGCTGCAATTAATTTCAACAAACTAGAATATTTTTTTATGTTCCTTTCACTTGGAAAAATGTGGGGAAATGTAGAGCCTACCTCCTTATCACTACTTGATGAAGCCAACCCCTGTTTTTCTCCCTCTAAAACTGCTCACTGCCAATAGTGTAGGTGCTAGAATGTATCCTGTAGGATCCTGTAGGATTTCCTGTAGGATTTTGTAGGTGGTCCTACACAAGAAAAAACAAAATTTTCCTTTCTTGTAGACAGCTTGAGGGCTAAGAGCAACTTTGCTAGTGTGGAGCCTCAAGAATGTGAATGCCTCTATGCATGGGGATCAACATTTTGTTCCTCATATGGGTGATTTGAGTGAGGTGGTGTGCTAGCAACTGAGGTACGAATATCTATTTTTGGACTATTGTTCCCACTACCACATCATCATTCTCCTCACCTCATAATCAACTCCCACTTGGGCATCCGTAGCTTAACTAATTTTGACCTCATCCTTCTTTTCCTTGACTTGACTGCTGCCATGTGTGTAATGACTAACTTCTTTCTCCTCATTGATTGAAAAAAGGTGGCCAAGTTAATTGGCCACCTTTTGCTTATAAACCAACTCTTTCACAACTTTTACATCTTTTGATCACATTATGCTAACGAGAGAGTGGAAGCGGGATACTTACCTGTGGTAATGATTCCTTCATGTTGTTTGTTGAAGAATGAAGTCTTTGTTGTGTGTTGGCTGCATGTGCTTTTCTCCTTTTTTTTATTGTCCTTTAATGATCTTCTTTGATGTGCAGGTAGTTGGTGTTGATGATGATGACCCTGATGCTATTGTTAGGCTCTAGAGGAGCTTCTTCTACCTCTGGATCTTCCATGCTTGAAGCTGACTGCAACCTGTGATTTTTGTTTTGTGGAATAGGTTGCTACAGGATTTCCTACAGGATGTCCTGTGGTTGCTTCTCCCTCAAAATTCTGAATCATTTTCTACTACTAGAGCCTGAGGATGGTTGACATGGGTAGAGAAGGGGTCTAGGGATTTGCAGATGAGGAAAATATCATTTAGTTTTTGTCCCCTTTCTCTCTGTCTTCATCCTCTTTTCTCTGTGTTATTTTCTTTGAAAATTGACTTTTTTGATGAACGTAGGGGTGATCATGGTGGAGAGAGGTACGGTGGTGAGATGGTGAAGTAGAAATTTTTTTTTTTGACATGGGAAGGTGATACCCTTGCTCTAGGGTTACTTCCTTTAGAATTCCAAGCCACTGTAATTCCTATAGGATCATCATGCAGGTTTTCAGGGAATCCTATAAGCTTACTAGGAATCCTGTAGAAAACACAGAACCCTTGCAAACTAAGGTAAATGAGTGGAAACATTGGGGGAATGATGGAATGATGAAGGATAATGAATGGAGAAATAAAAGCATGAGATGGATAGGTCCCTTTTGATTCTCTCTTATTACTCTGATCATCCTCCTGTTGACCTGTAAACAATATCTTCATAATTTTCCTTTTCTCTTTTTTTATTTTTTTATTTTTTTATTGAAAGCAACTAGTCTGCCTCCAAGAGGTTTTCATTCTAGCTGCTTGCTTTGGGCGCCTCATGAGAGGTTTTCACCTAGAGATCTTTTTATTTCTCTTTTTTTTTTTTTTGACACCATTGGGCAACCTCAAGAGGTTTGCAACCCAACAGTGGGACTCAAGTGCCTCATGGAGGTTTTCACCTAAGTCTCCTTATTTTTGTCTTTTTTTTTTTTTCTTAGTGACTTGATGAGCTAGGAGCTGAGACTTGCTCCACCACCATCACTATTTTGCTAATACCATCAATGAACTCTTTATTTGAAAATGGCCTCTTGTAAACCTTAAATCTGTGCCCATTAAGAAGTAAAGGAATGGCCTCTGCATCTATGGTTCTAATCTTCATTGAACCATTATCATGAAATTTCTCTATGACATAAGGTCCTAACCATCTAGTCCTTAACTTTCCCTTAAAGTATTTATATCTAGAATCATGTAACAAAGCCCAATCACCTTCTTGAAATTGCTTGTCCTTGATGTTATTGTCATGTCAGATCTTCCTCTAAATTTGAGTCACCTATGTGTGTAGGAGGGCCTGCGTTTTGAACTCATCCATCCCATTCAGTTGGAGAAATCTCTACTTTTGTGCACTGCTGAGATCTAGATCTAGTTGGGTTGTCGTCCTCAATGTATTGTACTCAAATTCAGTGGACATTAGGGCCTTCTTCCCATAGACCAACTCATAGGGTGTGAATCCAATGATGGCCTTCCAGGTGGTATTGTAGGCCCAGGTGGCCTCAACTAATCTATCTGCCCAATCTTTTCTGCTGCTGCTAACCACTTTGGTCAGAATGCCCTCCAACGCTCTGTTGGTCACCTATGCTTGTCCATTAGATTGTGGGTGATAGGGAGTGGAGATTCTATGCTTGGTCTTGTGCTGGCTTAACAAGTATTCAATCATGTTGGATGTAAACTAGTTGCCTTGATCAGTGACCAGTTCTTTAGGGTACCCAAACTTGTAAAATACATTTTCCCTTAAGAACCTAGCCACCTTCTCCTAAGTTGTTGCCTTGATTGCCTTGGTTTTAGCCCACTTGCTGAAATAGTCAGTGCACACAATGATGTACTTATTTTTCTTAGAAGGAGGGTCAATAGGTCCAATGAAATCCATGCCCCACTTGTCAAATGGCTCGAAAGTCACTTGAGGTTGCAAAGACGTTTCATCCCTTGGAGTAGGATTTCCCATCCTTTGGCATCGATCACACTAACTAGTATATCTTCTCACATGCTGATGAAGAGTGGCCAATAATAACCAGCTTGTAACACCTTGAATGTTGTCCTCTTGGCTACAAAGTGACCTCCACAAGGCCCATCATGACAGGTCAGAAGGATGTCAAAGACTTCCTCCTCCCTAACACATCTTCTCAGAAATTGGTCTGGGCCTAGTTTGAAGAGGTTTCCCCCAATCCAAGTGAATGGGGTTCTCTTCCTCACAATGTTGCTTTTCTCTTTGGAGGAAAATCTTGGTGGGAATTGTACAGACACCAAATAGTTTGCTATGTTAGCAAACCATGGAGAGATAACTAAAATGGTGAAAGAGTGTTCATTTGGTAACTGATCATCAACCATTCCTTCCTTCCCTGCAAGAAAAGTTAATCTGGAAAAAAAAATTGCAACAACATTTTCCTTGCAAGGCTTATCAACAATAGTTAAATCAAAATGTTGTAATAAAAGTAACTATTTAATAATCCAAGCATTCACATCAGGTTTATTCATTAAATATTTAATTGTAGCATGGTCAGTATGTACAAATGTTTGATAACTTGTAATGTAATGCCTAAATTTGTTCAATGAATACCCACCAGCTAGGAGTTACTTTTTGGTCACTGTGTAGTTCAGTTCGGCCTTTGACAAATTCTTACTGATAAAGAAAATGACATAAGGCAATTTGTCATTTATCTGGCCTAGAGCTACTCATATGGCTTTGTGTGAGGCATCAGCATGTATATGAAAAGGAATGTCCCAATTTGGGCCTCGGAGAATAGGTGCAGTGGTCAACCTGTCCTTCAGAGTGTCCATGGCCTCTTGACATCTTTTTGACCATACAAACTCAGAGTCTTTGGCCAACAACCCAAATAAAGGAGATGCTAACTTACTGAAGTATTTAAACCTCTGATAGTATCCAGCTAAACCTAGAAAAATTCTGATATCTCTCTGCTTTTCTAGATGTGGGACCCTTTGGATGATGGCTATTTTGTTTTGGTCCACCTGCAGTCCTTGTTTGGATATTGAATGACCTAGCACAGTCCCTTCAGTCATCAAGAACTCGCATTTTTAGGGACTAAGGGATAGGTTCATTTCAATGCATTTGTTCAACACCTTACCTAAGTTGGATTGATCCTCTTGGAAATCACACCCATAGGGTGTAAAATCATCCATATAAATCTCTATTTCCTCATGGACTAGCTTGGCAAAGATACGTAGGAATGATCTCTGGAAAGTGGCACGAGCATTGCATAGGCCAAAAGCAAGGACCCTATAGGCGAAAGTACCCCAAGGACAAGTGAAGGTGATTTTATCCTAGTCTATTTGGTTGATCTGGATTTGATTGTACCCATTGAACCCATCTAGGAAAGAGAAAAACTTTCTCCCTTCTAGGCCATCTAGCACTTGGTCAATAAAAGGTAGAGGGAAATGGTCGTTCTTTGTGGCTTGTTTAACTCTCTGTAATCGACACAAATCCTATAGTTCCCATTTTCTTTGAAACCAACACCAAAGGAGAGACCCACTCACTGTCTGAGACAGGGTAAATGTATCCTGCATCTAGCAGCTTTTGCAGTTCTTCTTTAACTATATCCTTGAGAGCTTGATTCATTCTCCATTGGGGTTTTGAGACTAGTTTGCAACCTTCTTTGATATAAATGTGGTGAGTACACACTGACGGGTGCACTCCCTTCATTTCTTTGTAACTCTAAGCAAAAACATCCAGAAGTTCCTTTAGCATGTCACACAACTTTTCTTCTTGGTGTACAAAAAGAGATGGGTTGATTTTCAAAGTTCTCTCAGGGCTGAATTCTATGGCTTTGACATGGGTCGGGTTTGAATAAGCTAAGCATAGATCAATCTGATGGTTATTTTTGGGTTTCCTGTACTACTTCTTCTAAGGATAATGTGTTGGGAGTTGGACTTTGGAGTGTGTGTTCAATCAAATCATATTCATCTAGTTTTCCTCCTCCCATGACTGTTTCTAAGGTATAGAGTTTGGTTGAATAAACTTCATATTCTTCCTCCTCCTCCAGCCATAAAGGTAATTCATGTTATAGAGAAGGCTGGGTAGGAGGGTACATGACAAACTGCTTGAGTTTGGTTGAATAAACTTCATATTATTCCTCCTCCTCCAGCCATAAAGATAATTCATGTTCTAGAGAAGGCTGGGTAGGAGGGTACATGACAAACTGCTTGGACATATGCCCATTTTTTATAGTCATATTTCTAGCCCTGCAGCTAATGTAGGCATTGACAGTGGCTAACCAGGGCCTCCCAAGGATGAGAGGGTAACCAGTAATCTTGGAGTTAGGCTAAAGAACTAGAAAATCTGTAGGGTACTCCCAAGAGTCAATGGAGACCATCACATCCTCCACAATCTTCTCAGGGGTAGCTGTGGAATGGTATGCAAGTTGCAAGACTGTTGTGGTCTTTCTCAAAGAATCCTAGAGGTTGAGATTGAGCATGGTGTCCTTGGTCATCACATTAATGGTAGCCACAAGATAAATCAAAGTGTGGGGGACAATGGTGCCATTGATGTGCACATCTACTACAGGGCTTCCAGGGTCCAAATACTTTGGACAAATTACCTACCCCAGCATTAATTCAGACAACTATCCAATGACATTAATGGTAGGGGAATCTCTTTTTCGTCTCCCTGGATGTTTGAACCACTTCTCCTTAATCAACTTGTTGTAAATAGGTACATATTTTATAGCTTGGAGAAGTGGAATTTTGACACAGATTTTTCAATTCTCCCAGAAGTTTAGTCTCTTCCAAGGTAGGTTGGATTGGTTGAGTTAATCTCTTAGGAAAGGGTGGTGGATTTACTTTAGGCATGCCTTCCTCTCTTTCATCCTCGCTCTCCTTAGGTGGAGGTAGAGGTTGGTTGTCTTGGAGTACTCTCCTAGATATCAGGCTAATTTCCTGAATCTCCATAGCATAAGTAGGATAGGATGTCTCTCCACTGTATACTTACTGTGCCTGTCTGTTATTTGAGTTCAGATTTAGCTAGTTAGGCATATGGGGTTGTTTAGGTGGATCTGGGTGTAAAATTTGTGGTTGAGCAGGTGATGAAGGAAACAAAGCTGGAGCATTGTTATATGGGGGACTCCACCCTCGGGGCGGTGCATTCCACTGAGGTTGTGGCCGAGCATATGGTTGAAATGACTGGATGGTTGACTGGGAATGATAATGAGGTGCAAAGGACCAAGGAGGAGGTGTAGACGAGGAAGGATGAGTAGGGGGATCCCAAGAGGGAATGGATGTGGTCTGGTTGGGGTTGTAATATGCATGGGATGACCCTTGTATGCCTTGTTGGTATGGTCGAGGCCCATGAGGTCTCGTTTTATTTATGTAGCAAAGTTGTTCAGTCACCCCTTCAGCGCCCTGATATACAACTTTTAGTCTAGGTAGAAAAGGGCACTTGTCGATGGAGTGGTTTTCTTCATAGACTGAGAAAAATTCAATCAGGTTTAATGGACATTCATTCCTAGGGTAACTCCTTATGCATCTAGGGCAGAAAATGACTAAGGATCTCTCTGCTTCCTCTTGCTTTCTCTTAATGTGCATAGTGTCCATCTGTAGGGCAAGGGTTTGTAGCGTCTCACTCTTTAAATCTTCTAACATGTTTCCAATTTCACCCTTGATGGTTTTATTGGAAGAGGATGGATTGACCATAGGTTGACTACCTTACCCTTTTTCCTAGCTACCCTAGAATGGTTTCTAAAGATAGTCTTGATATCTTCATAGGTTAGCTGGTAGATGTCTCCTCCTGCTAACAGGTTTAGGGTATCTAGAATATCTTCCCTTACCCTTCTAAGAGGACTAGCTTCAGTGACTCACGATCGAGTGTGCACCTATCCCTTTTGTAGCTAAGTTAGAATATTTCTTCATAATCCTCTAGGGATTCATCATGCCCTAAGGTCATCCTAAAAATTTCCTCTTTAGTGTCTTTAGACCTACAGTAATCTCAATACTTGTTGTTGAAGGCTTGTTGCATCTGAGCCCAAGTTCTGATGTTATCCCCATGTAAACCCATGAACTAGCGCAAAGATACATCCTTGAGATTCGATGGGAATAGTTTCAACTTTTTGTCATCATTAGTGTAATCATAGGTTCTGCATATGACAACATACTCAAACAAGAAAGTGTCTAGACCTTCTAAGGTCAGGCCATGGAAATGAGGAAGGGCAGATGGATTTATATTCTTCATCTTGATATCCCCATTAGTTTCCCTGATGGGGAAGGCACCCTCAACTCTTTCTCTATTTCCTCTGTTATTTCTATTTTCAGCCACTGGGTCAGTTGGAATGGGTTCTTCTTCTTCTTCTCTCCCTGTAGTCTCTTCAAATACCTTTGTTTGTTCACCTAAGGGTTCGTCTAATTCACAACCGCTGAAGAAGAGGGAAGGTTGGTTGTTTGAAGTAGTGGGGGTATTTGGCAAAAATTTCCCTAAGTTATCCATATTTCTACGAGGCATGAAAGAAGTGTTTTTGTTTTGTTTTGTATTTTTTTTAAAGCTTTGAAAATAATTGTAGACTGAATTAAAACTAACTAACTGAATGAAAGTTAACTGCTTGAATGAAATCTTACTTGCAGAATGGAAAGGAAAGAAAACAATGCAGAATGGAAAAGAAAGAAAACTAAATTACTTTTGCGGAAATGAAACTAATAGCAGAATATCAGAGACAAGACATGGAATAAAGAAAGAAATAATCACATATTACTCAGACACCTTTCCAAAAATGATGCCAAAAAGTGATGAGCACCAGTATTGCAGCAAGAATTTTGCAACTCCTAGGGCTACCAACTTTACTTTATTAACCTAGGGGTTAGTACAAAATTGCAGGTAACAGTGCCGTATACACAAGTAAATGTGATGGGTCTACTCTTTGTCACTACTAAGTTGGTGATAGACCACTAAGGTTTTTCAAACCAGGCTTCTATGGATTCATAAGAAGCTTGATTACCAATGAGAGAAGATAAATCTACTCTAAGAGAAAGCTTGTCTACTGTAGTAAGGAAAAAGAGTGAAATCAAATGCTAAAACACACCATTTTCCAAATGAATTCTAAGAGGCTATGCTTTAAAAGAATGCTAAGGTAACATGTATGAAAATCTACTGTCCTGAGCATACAAATTCAAAGCATCAAACATTCTACTGATGTGCATGTAAATGAATAAAATAATTATGTTTTTATTTTTGTCTTTTTTATGTGAAAGTGTGAAATCTAATCTCTTTTGATGATGTAGCAGGTGGCTTAGGGATGATGGTGAATGGCTAGAAGGTTGGAGAGACTATTAGGGGACCTTTTATAAATTCCTAGATGTTTTTTCCTCAATTCAACCTCAGAACATGCCACTACAAGTAAACCTACAGGATTTCCTAATGTGTTCTACGAGATGTCCTGAAAACCTACAGGATTCCCTGTATTTCTACAGGATACAACCGAGAGAAAAAGGATGGGTTCTAAAGGTGATAAAAGGCTTAGGGAAGGTGGTTGGTGGATGGAATGAGGAAAGGGAGTGCCTAGAACCACTTCAGAACTCAAAACCAAGGTTGGGAGATGGTTGGATTTGCTCAACAAGCTTGGAGAAGTTTCCTTGTGAAATGATGAAATTGGTGAGGGTTTTAGTGAAAGAAAAGAATGATCATGGATGGATGAAGTTGGAATGAGGTTTATAACTATGAAATCTCTTTGTACTTATAAAACATATGCACTGAATCAAACATTGACATTTACCCAAAAATCATGTAAACAAGAAAAATTGCAATTATCTAAGGAAAACATAATTTCATGAGCTAGTTGCCTACTTTATGCATGAGGAGAACTTGTAGAATAAGATGGAACATTGATGAGATCTAATGTAAGAATAAAGGTAGAATAAATGATAACTAAATTCTACTCTTGCAAACTGATCAAATGCTGGCCTAAGTACAGAAAACCGTAAATTCTATGAGAAACTAGAATTCTATCTTTTTGGGGCTGCATAGGAGTTCTTTCCTCAAACCATGATCCTTGAAGGAAGGAGTGAGGCCAAAAACACCTATTGACAAATTTTTGATGTTCCTTTATCTCTCATAAACTATTGCTGAAGTAAAGCACAAATGGAAGCAAACTAATAAGAAAACTAATCAAATCTACACTACTTGCAGTGAAATAATTCTAAAGACAATTCAACCATTAATTTATGAATTCAATCTAAGCATACAAATACAGGAAGAGGAGCCTTTTTTTATAGGTTTTTGCCCTAACCCAAGAGCTTCATCCTTCTGAGTTAAATCAGTGCTGGATCAAGGAATTGTTGATTCTCATTATCAAAACATAAAATGACATAACAATGTCTTCCACAAGTCTTGAACACGAAATTGACTAGTGATTTTACAACAAAATTTTCAATCCTAATGAGGCTCTAGGCCTATTTATTTATACAACTAAATTCCCCAATGAATTCCTTAAATTTGGGGAGGCTTGGCTCCCAAACTCGAGATAAACTAGCTTTTTAACTGTCACTTTCTCGGTTGCCTTTTGATCTCCATGACCTGGTTGTCTGTACTCCGAGCTAATGTGATTGATGGAAGAATATTCGAATGAGGGAGGAGTAAATGAGGAAGATCTACCTCCTACAATCTCTCCTCCTTGTATCATTTGTGTTTTAGCCCTTAATTATCCAAAATTCCATGATTTTCTCTCGTAAACCTGGGATCAGTGCACACTAGTCCACTAGGCATAATATCTCACTTTGACTCATCTCATTAAACAAAACATAATAAAAATATGTAATAAATCATGAGAAGAGTTGATTTGACTAAGTTAGGACGTCGATTAAGGTCCATATAGTTACCTAATGATGAGGCTCATCACCAAGTATGAATCATGCAATTCACCCAATCCACATTTAATTGTCAACCTGGGGTTCTACTAGTTGTTTCAAGGCTATCGTGCATTGTATGTGCAGGCCATAGTTTCCCTACCCAACATTAAACATTAACTATGAAATTATGAATGTGTAACAACATGCAATACTGTAACAATAAATAACAATAACAATAAGTAATAACTGTAACAACAAATGAGTAATAACAATAAGGACTCACAACAACACACTGATGAACATTCACATCAATAATAAACTCACAAAATAAACCTAACACACATCTAGTCCAGTACCACCTGGTCAGGAGAGTGGGCCCAACTCCCTGATCAGGGTTGTGGCGATATCAACGGATCACGATATGATCAGAAGATCAACTTTTCATTAATAAAAGAAATATTACAAGTATGTTGTTACAAACTCAAAGTTAGAGTATTTCTCCTATAACCTTAATGACTCTTAAAAGTGATGGCTTTCACAACCCACAACTCTACTTTATACAATCTGTCAATAATACAACTCCTATAATTACAACATTGTTTTCTCTTAATTACATGGTGATTCTCATAACGAAACAAAATGTTAAAAGATAGCAGTGTGTCAATCGAAAGGTTGATTCACTATTGCATCCAATATTCAAGGATAACACTGCCAAATTTGATAGCATCATTCAGTGAATCACGGTGCTGGTCATTGTCCCTTTAAATCTATAGAAATAATTGAATTAGAAAGCCACTTAGGTAATAATCCCCTATGACTATGCTTCATTGACCAATAATCCATAAAGTCAAGACAAGAGGTATTCCTATGCATTTTAAGATATCAATTAACCATTATTGGTGTGAAATGGATAAAGATAATATCGTAAAAGGTTGAGTAAAAGTATGAAAATATAGCCAACGACAGGTAGTATAATAATGCATCTTGGATGTGGAAATCAGGAACTTGCTTTCCCTCTACTGGCATATGGTATGTGGAGGTGAACTTTGGATCATTTTTGTATAGTTGCGGCCATCTAGAGGTCTCGTGGCCACAAGAGTTGAGAAAAATAGTCATTGTTGCAACTGGGTGATGGCTGAGGCAGTAAGCAACATGATTGGTGCTTCCCTTTTTTTATTTAATGTTTAAGTGGAATTTTTGCAGATATATAGACCACTTCTAATGGTGATCATTTTGCAACTTCTCTTATGTTTGTATAAACTGAAGAGGTCGGTGATTGGCGTGGATAATTGTTTCCTTCCCCATAATGTAATGCTTCCATTGTCGGCAAGCTTGCATGAAGGAATACATCTCTTTATCATTGGTTGGGTACATTCGAATTGTATTGGAAAGTGTCTCACCATGATAGACCATTGGATGCCCGTGTTGGGTGAGGACTACACTAATAGCATAGTCAGAGTTGTCTCTCTCAATTTCAAATGGTTGTTATATGTCTGTTAGTGTGAGTTCCAATGTAGAGCAGAGGTGATGATTCAACTCAATGAATGTCTTTTGTTGGGACTTAGAGCAAGAAAACTCTTCTTTTTCTCCGCCCTTAGTAATCTGACTAAAAGGCCAATTTATATGGGAGAATCCCAACATGAACCTCCAATATAAATTTGCAAGGCCCAAAAAGTTGTGAAGCTCTGTTAGAGTGGTCGATGTTGGCCAATATTGAATGACTTGGATCTTAGTAAGATCCACATGCATGACATTCTTATTCATAATGTAACCCATATATTAGGTCTGGCTCATGCCAAAGGTGCATTTATCCAAGTTGGCACACAATTTGTGATGATGAAGGGTTTGAAGGACTTATCGAATGTGTTTCAAGTGTTCTTCCCAACTCTCATTGAAGATGAGGATGTCGTCTAGATAGACAACCACGAATGAGTTGGTGAAGGGTCGCAAGATGTCATTCATTAGCCTCATAAAAGTAGTAGGGGAATTTTTCAACTCGAAGGGCATAACCAACCATTCAAAAAGGCCTTCCTTGGATTTGAAGGTGGTCTTCCATACATCTTTGGGCTCTATTGGAACATGGTGATAGGAATAATTCAGATCAATCTTGCTGAAATACTTGGCCCCCTTGAGTTGGTCCAAGATGTCATCAATCTAGGTGATTGGATACCTATTCCTGACAGTGATTTTTTTTAGTGCCCGATAATCAATGCAGAGCCTCTAAGTCCCATCCTTCTTCTGTACAAGTAAAATCTGGCTCCCACAAGGGAAGGAACTGGGTTAGATGTGCCCTTTTTGTAGCAACTCCTAGATTTTCCTTTGATCTCTTCATTTTCCAAAATGGAGTGATGATATATCAGCCCATTGGATAGAGGTGCTCCGAGAGTAAAATTAATTGAATGATTTACCTGATAGTGCAAGAGTAACCCTAGGGGTGAGGAGAAGATGTCTCTATATTCTTCCATGACTGTATCTACTTACTTCTGCTACGTGGAGGAACCTTTCCCAGGGGCCATGGTTGTGGCTACAATATTTTCCTTACTTTGAGAGTGAATAATAAAGAATAAAATATCCCAATCAGGGAGATGATCTTACTGCATTTCTTAGCAGAGATCAAAGAGATGGTGGTAGGCGGGGCTACCTCTGGTATCCTGTATAAATTATTACCCAAAGAAATAATAACAGAGAGAGGTCTAGACTCATATACATCATTATGCTTCCACAAGTATGGTTGTCCTAATAATACATCACAAAATTTAAGAGGATCAACATCACATACTATCTCATCTGTGAAGGGCTTGATGGTGTAGGAAAGGCGACATTACTGGCTAGCGTAGAGATCTCGTCCTTGGTGAAGCCACCGAATGGTGTATAGTTGCGGATGTGTTGTAGTCGGTAGGCCCAATCGCTTCATGAATTCTACTCAAATGAGGTTCTTTTGGATCCCACTGTTGACAATGAACTGCAATGGAGTACCCTTCACCCATATATGTGAGTGGAAGAGGTGTTCCCCCTCCTCTTGATATTCAAGCTCAATCCTCAGGATCTTTATGGTGGCCATGGTGTCACTGAGCTCTGCATCAATGATCTGCTTCCCTTTGTCATTATCCTTGCTGGGTTCTGACTCAGAGTCGGAACATGCGTCTACTTTGGAAGCCTTCAGCTTGGCCACCATTGATTACCTAGCCCGACACTCACTTGTGTTGTGAGTGGAGCTCTTATGGAACTCGCATCGATTTACTGTGTCCTTCTCTATCTTTGTGCTGTTGTTCTTTACTTTCATCTTCAATGGGTTATCCTGGGTCGCCCTACCTTGGTTTTGTCCTTTTCTCTATTGTTTGGGGGTTCCTTTCCCTTGCTTCAGATTCACAGATCTAAAGTCTCACATTTTATGTTTAAATTTCTACTCAATATTGGCAGTGTATCAGTACACCGTGTTGAGCAAGGAGATGTCTAGGAACTCCATCTCATCCTGGATATACTTGTGTCCATAGCCACGGTACTTGAGTACCAAATTCCTCTCATAATCCTTAATACCCAACTTCGTGTGAAGGGTATGAAAAACATTGGTAAAATCTGACATGTCTTGGTCCCTTCCCTGCCGCAACATGGTCCACTCTATGTATTTTTCATCATAGATCTCAATAGGGTAGTACTACTCCTTGATGGCATCCCAAAATGAATTCCAAGTGGGTTCGGTTGAAAGTAGTGAGGGTATACTTTTGTCCTTCTCATAGTAGGTTTCCCACCAGTCCTTAACATGATGGACGGTTTTGAGAAGTGCACAAGTAATCTTTTCCCAGATGGAAAAATCATGAACAAAAATTCCTCCTTCTAGCAAATTTAACCATTTACCTATAGTATTTGCATCTATCTAACCTTCAAATATGGGGATGTCAAAGTTAACTTGTACCTTGAAGGGTGTGGTGCTTCCAGAGTGGTTGCTAGAAGGAGATGTGTTGCCTTTGGGTAGCCACTGAAGGATCTGGGCAAAGTTTTTCATCATTGCACTACTCTGTCACCCGAGGGCTTCTTCGAGAATGATTTTAAAATGATCTCCTACCCCTCGTCTTTATTTTCTTCTTCCATGGGAGGTCATTGAGGTTTGTGAGGTTAGTCTTGCAAAGGTTCAACCAATTCGAGCCCTACCTCCTTATATCCCGACCTCGTAGGGGATAGGCAAAGAAAAACTGAGAAAGAACAAAACACTTTCATACCACTTATCTGGACTTAAACAGGAATGCAAAAAATTAAAGATATAACCATAAATACATAGATGCAACAGAAATAACACTTCATTTCATTAATATCAAATATCGAAATAATCTTACAAACTGAATGGAAATAAACTAACCCGGGCGATGGTAGATTATCTCTGAGAAGAGATGTGATGGTTGCATGCCTCTCAACTATGTTACAATGAGGCTCGAAGGCCTATTTATTATTGAGACATAATGGAAAACCATAAACATCCAAAATCCTAACCCTAGGAGGTGAAGCGCTAAAACTATGGGCCCCGTCTAGGTAAATTGGTATATTAATTTCTAGGGGTTGTATCTTTGACATACGGTCTTCGTTTGACATGCACAATACCTAATTAGAAAGATCTATCCAAGGAATACAATTTTTGAATGGAAAGTAGCAGTAAATGCGACATGTTTGACTTGATTTTCCCAAAAAATGTCATTTAGGGCCTCAAAACGGCTTCAGAAGTTCAGGACCCGAAAAACTGTTGAAAATATAAAATTGTGCTACAATTAAGGAAACTGAAAAACTAAAAGACATAGTGGTGGGGGTCCAAGTGGAACAGGTGGGTGGCCACCAACATCCACCTAGATTAATTTTTTTATTTACTATCTATCTA
>APFE030399070.1:0-12076 GCA_000404065.3 Pinus taeda
GTATCATTTTCCTTCTCTCATCTTCTGCAATTGAACAAATGAATTGTTAAGGTAGAATCCATAATTTGTTATGCTCTGCCTTTAAGTTTGTTTGATTTTCCATGTTTTCATCTGTTTATGGAGAATCCTTGAAAGCTTATTGCTCTCCTTAACTTCTAACCAGTAAGATCTAGCCATTCATTCTCTTTGAAAGCATCAAGACAATCGCCTACCTTGCCCCACGTAGACCTCTGCAAAAATTGTGTCTCATCCCCGCACCCAAAATTGTCTTTCCCGTTGATTCAACAAAAAACCTCAAAAATCAACCTCAAACTCCTTGTACTTTATACCTAGCCTAAGATCAATTACCAATTTAGTCATCTCGAGCCTCATCAATTACCTTTAGCCGAGATTGACCTGGAGAGAGCCCTCTCCTGTCCTCATAGGGCTAGCTACGAGGTTGAGCGTGGTTTGATGTAGCCTTGAGTTTTACCTTATTTCAGCCTAAGGTAGATTTGAGTGCTAAAACCATCTATAATATCCAAGTTAATAGATCATTGCCATCAAACTTCCTCATATCTATCTTTGGAATGTGGTGGTTTGTAAACCCCACATTGGATTCTTTAAAATCGTAATTGATATTTCTTTTTTCTTCATCATGATTTTCATGGAGTGGCTTGCCACCACTAGGACACCTTTCTTCTAGCAACTTTTCCAAACCTTCCTTCAACCCCTCTATCTTTAAAATTCATCATTGCGTCCATTTTTATTTATAAACCATCATTCAAAACTCCCATGTCCCTTTTTATACCATCTATCTTAGCTTCGGTTACTTTTTGTGAGAGCGAAATTTGTTGTACTTGGTCGCGTAATTTTGATATATCATGTTGCATTCCTTCATCTTTTGTTTGTGTCATAGTATATCTTTTAGGTTGCTTACAAGGCATTTCCACTTTCTTCAAGGCAACAACTAATGATAATTATGCTTCAAAGTTCCCTTTGAATCACTTCAAACTATTTTTTCAAAACTTATGCAAATTTTAAAAACTACACACTTATTTTTTCGCTTTGTAGGAGCTCGATATTGAATCTGTTATAACTCCATAATTTTAGATATCCAAGATATGAAATTTCGTCTTCTGGTAGACCTCTAAGTCCTCTTTCCAACCCCACAATTATGATTGAGATTTGATTTTTCAAGAAATATTTATGCTCAATCTCCCACGATGACCTAATTATAGACCAGTTCAGTAGAGCGAACTTGTACGTAGTACAACGTGTCACTCTTCCGACCTTTGGCCCTGAAAATGATACCCAAAAAACTATCTTTCATCCTCTTTCTGTCACTATTTACAAAATTTAAATCTTATTCTCAGAGAGAAAGTTATGATGGTTTTCTGAAGGTCACCTCTTTGACATGGAATTCTAGAGCCTGCAAAAATCCTAACTTCCTGGGATCATATCTCCAAAAATATAGCGAGGAAAAATCTTAAATTCGTATACAAGATTCACCAAGATTTTGGGTCAATGTCATTTCAATTTCAACTTCTAAATGATCGTATAAAAAATGTTATAGCAAAAAATCCACAATGGCCTGTTTGAAGAAGCAATACCCTAGAATCCAAAGCTTTGATACCAAATGTTATGCAACCAGCTCACAAAATAGAAGAAGAGATAGATCAACGACTTCAAAATTAGCCTCTTAGAGCAGGAAACCTCCTTTACATTACACAAATGAACAATTCTTGGATGATTAAAATGACAAATCCTCATTTCTATATATAGGAGTCTAAGGGGTCCAATATAATCATAGTCGACATAACAGTAGTAATGTAAGGGCACAACAATAACAATAGTGAGCTTCTATGGGGACTACATGGGCACAACAATAACAATAAGGAGGCTATAATAACAATAACAATGAGGGAATATACTAGTATTACAGGGACATAACATCTCATAACAACACTCCTAACTATTTTCCTAAATTAGTTCCTAAGAAATGACAACTTTCTAGATGTCATATATTTTACAACAATTAGCTATTCTAAAATGACTCCAATATTTAATTAAATATTCTAGATAATTGAATATTAGACCCTAAATAATTAAACTATAGTTTATGCATTAGGGGAATTTTGAGGTCTAAAATGGGCCTCCTAAGGAAATTATAAAATAATAGTGGAAATAATAAAATAATATTAGATTACATCATCAAATTTTAGAGGGAAAAAGAACAAACTATTTTTTCAATCCGTATTTTCAACTTATCTCTTTATGGGTTTACTCAAATTTTGAGTGGAAACACTCATTGGATGAAAAACTTGATTCCTCATCCAAGGAGTACCCATGTTGCATGCTTTCGATGGACACTGCTACGTGAAAAATGAGAAATACATGAAAAATATTATTGCAATCGCATTTTCTCATGTATTTCTTATTTTCCATGTAGCAGGCTCCATCGAAATTATGCAACATGAGTTCTCCTTGGATGAGGAATTAAATTTTTCATCCAGTGAGTACTTCCACTCAAAATTTGAGTAAACCCTTAGGGAGATAAGTTTAAAATACAAGTTGAAAAATTAGTTTTATTATTTTATTATTTTTTAATATTTTTACTTTTTTACTCCAAAAACAGTGAATCATCCCATAGTTGACATCATCATCTTGAATCCTATTTGTTCTTAAAAAGTTTATGTTGGTTGTACGTTTTTATTAGGAAGCTCATTTTAGACCTCAAAGTTCCCCTAATGGTATTTTGGATCATCTAACACATCACCTCAAAGAAGGAGACCTCAAAGACCCTATCTCTACTCAAGAAAGGAAGGACTTGGATTTGAAGCATATTGAAGACTACTCATCCAAGGTTTGCTAGGTCAAGGGCATTTTCATCATCAAAGATATCAAGGAAATATCCCTTTCTTTGATGCAAAGGTTTTCATCTCAAAAGAAAATCCTTATCCTTGAAGAATATCATCCAAGAATCATCAAGACACCATCAAGAAGTCATCAATCATCATCAACAAAGGGATCAATTTGAAGAGTTCATCTTCACTTGACAAGTAGGTATCTTTATTTATATAATTAAATCTAGTAAAATGACTTCATTTTTCAAGGAGAACAACAAATTGTTTGGGTCATCAAACTTCCTTGCATGGAAAAAGAGGATATACTTAATCATCGAGGAAAATGAATTTATTAATCATGTTAATGGAAAAGTATCCAAACCATCTGAAGGCAAAGCACTATCTAAATATATGAAAAAGCATGTAAGGGGTCAAAGGATTCTTATAGAGTCCATCAAGGATTCCCTCATCCCCTTTATAGCATATTTAGAGGCATCAAAAGGAATATATGATAAGCTAGTAGAACTATTCTTTGAAAACACGACAGGAAAAATCATATCACTAATATCTTATATATACAAATCGAAATAAGTAAAGGATGAAGGGATATCTACATGTTTCACAAAAGTATCTCAAATAAGGAATCAACTTCAAGATCTAGGATAGATGATACTCGATAAATAAATGATTACCATTTTTCTAAATGCTTGAACTGATGAACAAGGAAAATTTGCATCAAAGGCCTATGAAGAGGAGAAAGCTATCCAATTCAATAATTTGTGGACACTATGAAAGATCGAAGAAAACAAATTGAAGGAAAAAAGTGATACATGATCAAATGAGCAAGGTCAAACATTTGTTGTCATGTCAAGAAGCAAAGGGATATTTGACAAGTTTAGTCCTCAAAAAAAGAAGAAGATCAATATGTCGTAGATATAATCTTATGGATTTCAATGATATGGGAACTACAATAAATATTGTCCTAAGCTCAAGAAGGACAACAACAAATGAAGAAGGGAAGAATCTCATATCACTAAAAAATTGGAAGAAGTTGAAAAGAAGAAATTCAAGGAGGAAGTAAAAGATCTCTACTAATATTGAGATAAGTTTTCATCACCTAATTATTCTCAAGTTTCTATTTTCTATTATAAAGTATAGCTATAATATTAGGAATCATTAAAATCTTGATAGGATGCATCATGTTAGGATATGGCATCATAGAAATATACGATTGAAAGCAAGAGATCGTGACATCATCATAAAGAAGCATAAAAGATAGATGAAATAGAAGTATATGGCTAACATCTATAGAAATATGTAGCTCTTGGTCACCTAATTAAAAGCATAAGTGGCACTTATAGGAAAATGAAAGTCATATAGCATGAATCTCATCATACATCATTCAAAAGGAGAATTTACAGGATGAAGATGATCAAGATCCTTTGTTGGAATCTTGATTGGAAGATTCACCTACTAGAAGAAGCAAGTGTCTCGCTAGGAATTCCAACCTATATGAGATTCGTCGAATGATAGTATGATGTCGAAATAAGTGAAGCGGATCAAGGAAATGAAGTTCTTTGAATCAAGGAAGTTGTTGAAAGAAGTCTAGATGACCTAAAAGGATAATGAGGTATGTATGTTTTTATTTGATACAATAGAGTCATGCCATATAGTTTTTGGTAACATGGATAAATTCTCTATCTTGAGAGCATGATCAAAACGAAGGATATCTTCCTTTGAAAGGATGTAGGAAGGCATGGGTCACACATTGCCTAGATGAAATCAACACAATATGTCCTCATATGAAGTATGAGGTGGTTGACAATATTTGTAGGAATTCTAATTGAAAGTTCCTTGAAAGGAAATGTGTGAAGAAAGAAAGAGATCATGAAATATGAAACTATGGAGAAAGAAATCAACATCCAAGGACTAAAATATTTTACTATGATATCTACATGAAAGAAACGAAGACCTTAATAAGATACCCTTGACAATATATATATTTTGGATATGTGTCAATATGTATCTAGGATGGTGATTCTCACAGGAAGATGTCACGATGAAAGATCATCACAAAGGTAATTTGTATTTAATGTTCATTTCTTATTTTGGAATAATATCTGGATGGCCTTATGTAGGGCTGCCAAGGAAAGAGTTGTGGATGTCTTCCACAATTTATACCCATGTAGCAAGATGAAATATCCTTAAGAAACATGGCATGATGAAGGCAGCATGGCATGAAGGAAGGCCAGATATTGACTAATGGATCACTTTCCAATGAAAGGAATGGTTACATGACTAACTCATGGATGAAAGTGACAGATGGTATGTGCCCTACGATATTTCCTGAAAGAGGTAGACTCTATGACAAAGAAGAAATTCATGACATCAAAAGAAGGAGTTCTATAAGCATCTGGTTGTCCCATGATCTCCACCTAAAGCGTTGTTGGAAGCAAGTCCCTGGTTAAGAGGGAGCTTGGAGAAGTCCCTGAGTAACAGGGAGCTTGGGTAAATTCTTTTTATGGAATGGTTTGGTCATCCCTAATTAAGAGGGAGTGATATATATGGTTCTCTCCTTCATGTGTCATGCACTAGACCAAGACTAACAGTTGTAAGTCTTAGTGAAGGCCATGAGGAGAGATAAACACATCATTCGTGTCTTCACCTAGGAAGATAGAATGGAATATTAGGTAAGCATCTGGCATTGGATACTCTTTTGAGGATGTGGTAGGGCATCCAAGAGAATAACAATCATAGAGGAGCAATATTCTTTGAGGACTCACAATCCAAGATAAGAATAGTCCTAGTGGAACACACTTTGAGAGAACCCAGGTGGGGTATGTTGCAAGAGAGACAATGATGAGGGCATCTATAAATCATTGGTCTCTCTAGAATTGTGCTCTAATATTGTGGAGATATAGATTTTTTATTCAAGGCCTTTCTATGTGACAATGTGAGAGGATATGATGTTATACAAATGGGTTAACAATCTGAATCTTCTTATGAGAATTCTCCAAATTAAGAATGTCCAAGTACCTTGTATGGATTATGAATACCTCCCTAGTTAATATGGAGTGTTGAAATATGTAACTAGGTTTGGTCTTCATAATGACAGAAGTAATCATAATTTTATGTGTTTAATTAAAAGGGAAAAATAAATTTATTATTGTGAGTCTTAAGGCATGGGTTTCATGCTAAAGACAATTTTTTTGATAGGTCAAGAGATCCATTGAGTTCTTATAGGTTTTTTATAAAGTCATTGAGTTATTTTCATGTATGAATGACCCTTTTGGGCATGTTACATATTGTAAATAAAATTGTTCTAGTCAAATTAGAGTCAAAATACCCTTCAAGACCAAGTCAATCATGCCAGCATCAAGTTGGCCTAATGGAGCAACAAGTCGATGTAATGGAGAAACAAGTCAATTTATGGACATGTCAAATCGGCCTAATAGTAGGCTCAAAGAATCCTATAGAGGGAACTTAACCTCATTTAAAGGAGACACTCACACTCACACAAGTTCAATCATAAAGAAGAAAATAAGTGTGAAGAAGAGGAGGCTGAAGGAAGAAGAAGAAGTCAAAGTTTTGGGTTTTGTTTTGGGCTACTTTTCTCCACACGTGCGAAGGAATTAGGGCACATATTTTTTTTATAAATCTGAGTTACAGAAGTGAAGTTACATCACCAAAAGGATTTGTTCTGAAATTTGAGTTCTCTATGACAAATAATCTACCTAAGTAGAGAAGCGAAGTTGAAAATGATGTTGCAGTAGAAGTTTCAGTAAAAATTAGAGTAGAATTTGTAGTCGAGTTTGCAATTTTTGGAAATTCAAAGTTGTAGTTTATGGGCAAGTCGATGTTTCAGTTTCTGGGCAAGTCTAAGTTTCTTTTTCAGGGCAAGTTGAAGTTGCAATTGCAGGATAGGTTGAAGTTGCTGGAAATAGGATCTACTCAAAGAAGGATAGTTGACTTTGTCTTGGAAAGGTACTTGGTCAAGGGTCTAGGTATTGGAATTCATCAATTGAAGGTTTTATAAGAAGAAGAATTTGTTGGGTTTTCCTCTCAAGCTTGGAGAGGTTTTGGCCCTCGTTGATCGCCTACATCTTGTGTCCTTTGTCTCATTGTTCTTTGTGCTTTGGTATTTGTTTGATGAAGAAAGAACACATATTAATAATCAAGTACAAGAAGAACCTAGTTAAGAAAAGTAAAAAGTACTTACAAGTAGTTATCATTATAAGAGAAATCATAAAATATATTTTCCCTAGATTTCTCAACACTCTGGTGGTGTCTAAAACCCTCTCTCAAGAGAGCACCAAATTACTTTCTCCTCATCAAACTTTACATCCCTTCACACAACTATCATTTTGAGGGAAGGTAAGTACACATGGTAATTGTGAGGAGTTTCTATGTAATCCACAACTACCCCCTACTTTGTTGTCATCTCAAGCTTGTTCCTTGATTCTTTGGAGACATGGAAGCAAACAGAGACTCCAAAAATCCTGAATTGTGACACATCCGAATTTATCCCCAAGAAGACCTCCTTCGGTGTAATCATACCAAGAATCCGGTGGGGAATTTTGTTGTGTTGCATTCCTCAACTTACAAATGTAGAGGTGGGACTTAGTCATGTAACATAGCTCCCATTGTTCCCAAAAAAAAAAATATTATTCCTCTCAGCTACCCCATTCTACTATTGGTTGTGGAGTGTTGTAAGCTCTCTTTGAATAACTCATTTCACACAAAAAAAATTGAATTAATTCAAAACATACTCACCTCCATTATCGCTCCTAAGAGCCTTCACCTTCTTGCTAGTTTCTTTCTCAACTAGTGCCTTGAACTCTGCGAACTTGGAGGATGTCTTGTCTTTCTTCTACATTAAGAAGATCCAAAAGTTCCTTGAGAATTCATCAATAAAAATGACAAAATATTTTTGTCTGGAAGTGGAGGTTGTCGAGAAAGGTCCATAAACATCAGAGTGGATCCTTTCCAAGACTACATGTGCTTTGTTGTCTCGATCATGGAATGTGGATTATGTGTACTTCCCCAAGGCATATCCTAGTATATGCTTTGCATATATCCTACTACTCAAGTGCTTCTTCATGGATGCCAGTGGTTACTTGCTGCATAATATTCAAGGTGCCATGATCCAAATTTCCAAGTATTTTGTGCCAAATTTCATCGACATCTCGAATCTGCACTTTCTCTACCTTACTGCTTAATGCAACACAATCTTCCACATCTAGCTTACATAGGTTCTTCACACGAACCCTGATATGCTTCACATGTCCTATGGATATGTGTCTTAGGAATTATTTCCCTTTGCTATAGATCACATCATAACCATGGTCTTCCAAAACTGTAATAAAGATGAGATTTTTCTTTAGGCTTGGAACAAACATGACATCCTTGAGTTTGAGAGGGGATTCTGACTCCCTCTAAAAGGTGACTGTACTAATATTGATCTCATTGTACCTTCCATCGTCCCCCATATCGATGTGCATATAGAGATCTTTCTCCTCCATGTCACTGAAAAACTCTCTACACCCTGTCATGTGGAACGGTGCACCTGTGTCCAAGTACCACACGCTCCCCATCAGTGTGTTGGCCATGCATGTGGTAAGGGTGAAGTCAAGCTCAAACTATGAAGCCAAAGCTTCACCTATTTCCCCTCTTGATGTCTTTTTGCTCTACTTTTTGTGTGGAAACTTCCTGGCATAGTGCCTGAATTCATGACATTTGAAGCATTTAATTTTGGACAAAGCTTTCTTCTTGCCCTCTTAGATGGATTCTAGTTTGGTTTGATATTTATTCCCTTTTCCCTTATTTCCCTTTCCAACCAATGTAAAATTTTCTTCATCCTCCCCCTTGGATGAAGTTCTATCTTTGGTATTCTACCTTATCTCATCTTGTACCAAATCAAACCATAAGCTTTCCCAATTCAGTAATTTCTCCCTCTCATTCACTGAGTCTTGGTAGCTATGCCAACTTTTGGGAAGGCCTAGAAGATCTAGGATTACCAAGTCATTTTTTGCAACATTAACACCAACCCCAACAATTTCATCATGAAATTGGGTAAATATACTCATATATTGTGGGATAGTGTCATTCTTCTGCATCTTGCTATTTTGATGTTTATCGTTGAGTGCCAGTTTCCTGTGGTCGCTTATATTCTCAAACAATTATGTCAATGCTTTCCACATTGCAAAAGGAGTTTTTCCCCATGTATATTTGAGACAATGTGGTCTTGTACTACCTCCAATATTATTCTCCTCATCTTGGCTACGACTTTCTCACATTGGGCTAGGTTATGTCATCATATGCCTATGGTTTTGCAATGTATGTCGTGACATATTCTAGCAATCTATTTTCATCCAATACCTCCTCCATGTGATCCTCCCATTCAATGAAATTAGAGTTTTCTTCCAAGGCATACTCTAGTCTCAGCCCGTTGAAGGTCATCTTCCCAACTCTATAGAGATCCTGCTACACTGAACTGCAAATTCGATCCTCATGAGAAACAAACTTGAAATTCTTGTTCTAATGTGAATCATGCTCTGATACCATGTATAATTACAATTGCTTGTGAAATTTTAATCTAAATCACAAGACACAATCCTACTCTACTGCTCTGCGGAATTCAATTCACAATTTAGAACACCAATCACAAACATACAATGAGTTTTGGGTGTGTGCTATATTCTTTCCACAACTAACCTCATGCACTATGGTTTTGTGCATTGGTTTTGCACATGGTTTTGGGCATTATGGTTTTATGCCCATGGTGTCTTGTAGATCTAGTCAAGGGAACTACGGTTATGTTCTAATCCAGGGTTAATGGATTAGGGTTTATGAATGCTTCGGCATGTATGTATATGTATTGTAACATTGAAAGGAATATAATGAAAAATCAATCAGGTAGTTCTGGTTTTAGGATCTAGGGGAGAATATCTATGTGTTTGTTTTGTGTTTCTCACCATTGTATATTTTCTATTTTTTAAGAATTCGCTTGCAAGTAATTTATGTACAAGGTTAAAACCTACAATAAGAAATAACACACATGCACAAAATATTTTTCCAAGGGAAAGCAATTCGCTAAAATACCCTTTGCTTACTTTAATTAATCTAATGAATAGAGATGTATTACAATTTCTAGCTCAATATGAGATCAACTTGCATGTAAATAACCTATCTCTCTGCTCACTGAGAAGCTTTGACACGGACTTAGTCAATTTCTACCTCTGCTTGAGCCCCTATTTCCTTGCGCAATTGTAAGGAAATTAGGCCCCTATTATTTAGGAATCCCTCCAAAATGATTGTGCAATTCCCAAGTTTGATCATCTGATTTCATGCAACACTTGTAAACTCAAGACTAGTCTACAACTTATGTTACATTTCCTTGGAATATCAACCACAATTGGGGAACTCAAATTCTCTGCATGCACTATATATTTTGGGCTGATTAATCAGTTAAATGGATGATGGTTGGGAGGTATAAATGCTACATTTACATACACATTTAAATTTTCAATCTGGGTTCGTAAGACTTAGAGACGTAGCACAATATATGCCAGAATACGACCTTAGGGATCAAAAACCTAAAAACAATTTGAAAAGGAAATCATTCAAGAAAAGGAATTCCAAAGTAAACACACTGCAACAAATAGAGAATGAAATATTAAGAAGAAAGAAAGAAAAGAAAAATTCTACTATCAACAAAAATAATATTTAGGGCAGTGGTTCAGTTTTGGAAGGATGGCGACGATAGAAATGGCACGACCACAACCTGACACGAGGTAGGCCCTATGCAGTACACCTGGGTCCAGGCAGTAGACTAGGTCCATTTCCCCTGCATCAACTTGCCTGTAACTAGCCGATGACCCCCATTTCTTCGTTTCCTGTTTACCTCCCAAAACGGTGACTGAGCTATTGTTTTCGATTTAGTGTTGTAGGGTTTGGTCTCTGCCTATGTCGATTACTCTGGATTACGATGAAAGTTGGTGTAACCCCCGGAGCATCAATGGAGAGTGACCTTATAGATTATTCGGAGGACCCCCTCGAGGGCATCTCCATTTTTGGTAGGCAGACCAGTACCAAGGCATATTTTCCGATCATCAGGGAGCTCACTAAGGTTATCGCTCTGCTTCTGTCGCTCTTGCGACATCCCAGCATCATTATCAACCTCCCGAAAGTACCTGTAACCTGGACGACATCTGCCGCCCCCTAACATCGATCCCCCATAATTTCAGCTCCACGCTTATTGGCTCTGAACAGGTAGTTGGATCTTCTGGCTTATCCTCCCTCCATCCCTCAATGGCCTCACATTTCCCATCTCAATCCCCGCGCAGAGAAGCTTTGCCCTATTCTCCTAACTCTACCCCACCCTTGGAGTTTGATCAGCCTTCTGGTAGCTACACTACCATCCCTCCCCTCCCGGACACCTTCCCTTCTAGCTATGCACCGTTATCTCCAAACCCTAACCCTAACCCTACCTCTCCAAGCCCTAATATCGAAGAAACACTTGAGGGAATAGAGGAAGAGAAGCCTGCCCATGGGAAGAATCAAAGGTGTGTCATGCCTAGGACACAAGAAGTCTTCATTGATTGGGAAGAAGACTTTCAGTGGCAAGACACCATGGATATGGCAGCGATGGTCCTAGTTGGCAGTGTCAGGGGCAGGAACTACACCGCAGCAAGACTCAAACAGTGGGTTGTGGAAATTTGGGGCCATCACCTGGTTGATCTGCCTATCGTACAAACCTTTGTTCGTGGTTGGTTCGCCCTGTGTTTCGTGTGAGCTGAACACACCAACTGGGTCTTATCTCCTTCTGGCACATCAAACAAGCCCTGATCATGCTAAGGAGATGGATTCAACTTTTTTATCCAGATAAAGAATAACTTGGAAATAATACTGAGAGGGGGGGGGTGAATCAGTATTATCAGATCAGTAAAACCTTTCCAATTTCATACTCAGAAACATATACGCTACTTCAATTAAGTTAACCCGCGTATACACGCTACTGTGTCTAATGCAACTTGCGTATATCCAGAGATCTTATAATTCAGTTAGCTTAATCTTCAGTAGATGCATCAGAACATTATTAATCATATTAACAGTAAACAGGTGCAGTATAACAGAACAGAACATCACACAAAAGCCACACACATGAACAACATGATATAAGGTGGAAACCCAATGTGGGTGAAAACCACCTGCTGCAATTTGTCTCTTTCTTCTTTAATAAGAAACTTCTT
>APFE030399070.1:12531-58363 GCA_000404065.3 Pinus taeda
TACAATCATCAACTTATACTTGCATCATAATTCATTAAACAACCCAATATTGAATCACTGAAACCCTGTCATCAAGAACACAGAACCCAAACCAGAGCCCAGAACTCTGCAACAACCGCCAGAATCAACAGCAACCTGAAATATCAAATCTTATTATGCATACGCTACTTCACTGTACCAAAACCGCGTGTATACGCGCTTTCTCCAAAGGAAACCCACGTGCAGATCTAGAAATAATTACTTATGCCTTCGCTATCAGATCCGACCCTTACCAAGCATCCCGAACAGATAACCAGCAAATACTAGATCTTCTCACTTCATCAGACACCCATTGCACACCTCTTTTCCTAATGATCTTCTCCTTATATAGCCTTAGGCCTTGCTCAATACCACGAGCCAAAACCATAGAAATCAAATAGCATCAACTTCAAAACTAGGGATCAACACGTCCGTCGAGACACCATGGTCCAAAACCATAGGCACAACTTCCAAGGAATAACCGCCACAAACCAAAGATAAGTTTTCCACATACACGCGCTTTTACTAAAGCCAACCTGCGTCTACACGCGACTTGGTATATAGCGAACCTGCGTGTATATATTTTCTCTTTCTATCCTGCTGTATTAAGATCTGTCCTCTGATTAAGTTGCCATCACCTGTACCTGTCTCTGAGTGAGTTGCCATCAAGGACAACACTTGTATCATAATGCCAACAGTGGAAATTTGGGGCCATCACCTGGTTGATCTGCCTATCGTACAAACCTTTTTTCGTGGTTGGTTCGCCCTGTGTTTCGTGTGAGCTGAACACACCAACTGGGTCTTATCTCCTTCTGGCACATCAAACAAGCCCTGATCATGCTAAGGAGATGGATTCAACTTTTTTATCCGGATAAAGAATAACTTGGGGTGGGGCCAATATGGGTTCATCTTCTTGGTCTACCTCTCCATTTCTAGACTGAGGATATCTTCAAAAGAATTGGTAATTCTCTAGGGACATACCTAGATTATGATAGATCCTATCTCTCTATGGGGGTCATGGCCTATGCAAGACTACTGGTTCACCTGGACATTAGAGGTGGCTTATAAGAAAAATTCACGCTTCGCTGGAGGAACTATAACTGGATCCAGGTATTGAACTATGAGGGAGTCCCCTTTCGCTACAGGTGCTACCATAAGGTTGGACACTTCTACAAGGACTTTCCTCTCCTCGTGAAATCAAATATGGGCAACAAAGGGAAGTCCTCATCAACGAGGGGAGCACAGGCATAGGCAGAACACTCAGATGGGACCAATAAGATGGACACTGGTGCAGACGGATCTAGGCTAGCCTCATCGACACTAAAGAAGTGCAAGGATGTACCCCTTCGGCTACCTTCACCTCCACTGACCAGGTCTAAGGCAGTCGTTGGAGTTGCACTATCTTCGGGTATGTCCAATCCTAACCCTTGTTCTACATCCATTAATTATTCATCTGCACATAAGGAAAACTCTAAGGAACCTGGGAAGGATCTAGACAAACCTCATCCTTGTTTAAGCCACCTAGTTTTCCCCCTCATTTATCATATTCTCGTTCCCTCAGACTGCATCCACGACCACATTGGTGCCACCAAAGGTATCAATCCCTGGATCTAACCCCGATCCCCATCGATATCATCTTTGATCGCATACTTGAGCACCAATGTTGGATGTTATTGGCATTGGTCTTACACCTTCCTCCTCCACTCTGAAGCTCCCCCAAGGCAGACCTTCTTCCTTGTCAAAAGATAAACAGAAGGCACAAATGGAGGTGGCCTCCAATAAACATCTTTCACTCGATAGGTTCCTTAGAGAATAGAGCCCTCCCCGGGAGTCTCCCCCATGAAGGTTCTCTCCTTCAATTGCAGAGAGATTGCTAGTCCTGAGAAAAAACTAGCGTTGAGGAGGCTTCTCCAGAAGGAACCAATTGATATGGTCTTTCTATAGGAAACTTTGGGTGTGGCTGTTGTCATTTCCCCTCTAATGGAATCTATGCTCCCAAGATGAAATTTCCAAGCCATTGATGTATATGGACACTCAGGAAGCATTTCCCTGGGATACAACCCTTACACAATTAATCTATTGGGCACCTGGGGGATATAGGGTTTCTTAGGGGAAGATATATACTCAAATGAGCTGGGAACTGAGATTATAATGATAAACATATATGGCCCCTGCCATCATAGAGAGAACTTCTGGGAAAGGAATTTGGTAGCCAACATTTTTCAATCTAATAATATCATTCTAGGAGGAGACCTAAATTTCTCCCTAGGCTACTCTGAGTCTTGGGGTCACCATGCTCAAGCCGACCCCTTAGCGGGTTTCTTTGAGCAATTCCTCAACCTTCACAAGCTCATAGATATCCCATCTGCAAACTAGCCCCAACATGGAGGAACAAAAGAAGTGGGGAGGACAGCCTTGCTAGGAGACTGGACCGATTCCTCATCAAGCAACAATTTCTGGAGAAGGTTACACATATCGCCAATGGGTGGGATCAGGCGGACTCTCATACCATCTGCCAATTTACCTTAAAATCCGAGGCAATATTAGCAAACCTCGAGCACCATTCAAACTCAACTCTAAATGTTTGAAATATAACTCCTACATCCGCCTTGTCACATAATTTTGGAAGGCTCCTCCACCGGTAAGAGGAGGGAACATCACTGAAGGGTTCATGGCCAATCTGAAGGAATTGAAGAAGCTATCCAAGATTTGGGCTCATAAAAAGAGGTGTGTCAAAGAGCAACGGTTAAATGAGATTAAACTGGAGATAGACAACCTAGAGGATAACAGTGGAGGCACCTTCCCTTCAAATGAGCTCAGGGACAAGCTCACTAAATTAACAATCAAAAGAGGAAACATTCTCAAGGATAAGGAGGAAACCTGGAGATTGCAGAGTAGAGCTATACAACTGAAGGAAGGGGATGATAATTCCAAATTTTTCCACAAATTTGTTAATGGAAGGAAGGTCATTAATACCATATGAGAATTGACAAATGAGAAAGGAGTTAAGGTTGATACCTTCCCTCACCTGGCCTCCCTGGCCACCTCTCACTTCAAGCAGGTCTATCAGGCCCCCCCTAAACGCTACCCTAGCAGAGGTCATTAGAGTAGTGCAATTTTTCCCTTGGTTCATGGAAAATGAGGAAGCCGAGGAGCTTAACAGAGAAGTCTCTTTAGAGTAGCTAGAGGCCACTCTGAAATGGTTTTAAAAGGACAAGAGCCCTGGTCCAGATGGATGGTCTGTAGAGTTCTACCTGGCTTCTTTTGACATTCTCAGACATGAACTGCTCAAGATCATCAAGGAATGCAAGAAGACTAGTCATATGCATGGGGCTATTAACTCCACCTTCATTGCCCTCATCTCCAAAGCAGACAATCCAACATCCTTCAATGCTTTTTGACCCACCTCCCTTTGCAATTTCCTATACAAAATCATTGCAAATCACCTCCACCCCATCCTATCCAACCACATATCATCTGAACAATTTTCCTTCCTAAAGGATCGTCAGATTGATGAAGCCATAGGCACTGCTCAAGAAGTACTACACTCCATTCAGACCAGGAAGATCAAAGGAATGATCCTCAAAGCTAATCTCTCGAAAGCCTTCAATAGGGTAGGTCGGCTTTACCTCAGAATTCTTCTTACCCATTTATGATTTCTAGTGGGAGTTATTAAATGGATCATGTACTGCATCACCAATATATCCTTCAATGTACTGATAAATGGGGTTGCATCTCCCTTCTTTAGCTCTGAAAGAGGTCTCAGACAGGGATGCCCACTATCTCCTCTACTCTTTCTCCTAGTCATGGAAGGGCTAAGCAGACTGATCAAGGACATGCACCATAGAGGCAGACTGTCAAGAATCATAATATCAGAGGGTTGTACTATAACTCACCTCCCTTTTGTGGACGATGAACTAATGTTCCTAAATGGAGGGATAGGTGACCTCACTACCATCGAGCACACCATCAGTATTTTCAAAACCGCTACTGGCATGATCATTAATAACCCTAAGTCCACAATAACAGTATCATAATGCTCCCCCCACGAGATACACTTTGTGATACAAAGGTTCCCTTACACCCTGACCCAGATAGATGGAGGCCTCCGATACCTAGGTTATAGACTAAAACCACTTGGATATAAAATTGTTGACTGGATATGGTTGATCTCCAAGCTTGAGATCCCTCACATGGATCCCAAGAGGCATTCTCAACTGAATACAAAAATGTTGTTGTAGATTCCTATGGAAAGGCAATCAAAGAGGAAGGATATATGCATGGGCAAGATGGGATCTTCTGTCTATCCCAAAGAAATGGGATGGGTGGGTATAAAGAAATTGGAGGATTTTTCCTCAGCACTATTGGCCAAGCTAGGGTGGAAATTAGTCAACACCAACAGTCTCTGGACCAAAATCGTAGTCGTTAAATATATTGCACCATTAAGGCTACTAGACTGACTGAGACTAATAAGCTGGAAAAAAATGGGGATCTCAAATGTCTGGAAAGGGGTTCTAAACTCAATGCCTGTTATTCAGGATGGCCTAACTTGGAGAATATCTTATGGGACATCCGTCCGAATCGGCTGAGACCCTTGGATAGGATGTGGGAATGCACATTAGCTACCTCAGGGCTTACTCCAGAACCTCAACGAGAAAGGAATCACACACATAGTGCACATTGCAGATCTGGAGAGATCGACTTTCCTCCACCAAGCTTGGAAATCACCCCATAGCTTTCTCCTTCCTTTACAGCGGTACCAAGCTTTGAGTACCTACACTACAGCTCTCAAGGAATCCCACATTCGACTAAGAGAAGGGGAAGATGAGATCACATGGGCCATCGCAAAAAATGGTCGGTACTCCCCAAAAGAGGGGTATCTATAACTGGCCAATAGACACAAGAAACAACATATTGAAACATGGTGGAAAGATATGTGGAAGCTCAAAGCACCTCCCTGAACTAGATTACTTATGTGATCCATAATAAAGAATAAGGCACCGACGGGAGACAACTTGATTAGAAGAGGGCTATATGGACCTGTTGTGGCCAGCAACAACCCCCCTTTTTATTTAGTTTTAGAAATAAAGCTAAATAAATGGGGACCCTCCGAAAAAATAAAAAAAATAGCACTTATATTTCCCTTCGAATAAAACATGATATCATAAACTTAGGAAAACACTCGCAAAACCTAAAAAACCTAAAAAAACTAAGTTTTATGATAAGTTCCAAACAAAATCGTTCTCTTAACAATAAAACATCGCATTACAAAGGATAATGGGAACATCATATAAACAAGCTTTCGAAATTGCGAAAACGTGACGCGAGATTGCACGCCTTAAAGACTCATCTCACATCGCAGCTTTCATATACCGAAAGTATCACCTAAGGTCAAATATCCAAATCCAGCGATATGTGATAAGATATCTCACAAATCGCATCTCGCAGACGCTCAAGGTGATAAATGATTGTTGAAAAAATGGATTAGCGATATTGCGATCTACGATATTGCGAAGCAAATCACAAAATTGCTTTATTGTAGATCTGTAGGGCTCATCGTTCAATAAAGTTTTTTCTCGCAATTCGATAACGAGTTATGGGAATTAATGTCAATTCAATGGTTAGTTGGTGGTCATTATGAGATAAGATTTGAATCTGATCGAAAGGTTATTTCATGTAGGGTGGTATATTTAATATGATTTCAGAATTAAAGAGCTTTCCCGTCACTTTATCTCTTTCCTTACTTGTAAATTTGCAGGAACAGCAAGCAGAGTAATATACGCAGCAGGGTGCAGAATGTAATGGGAAAGAAGGGAAAGGCTCCGGTTGCAAAGGACAAGAGATGATTCCCTTATACACAGACACCACCTATAACAAAAATGCCGACATAACTAATTGGGAAGGCATGTACAGTCTCCTCGAAGGAGAATCGTCAAGAGTTATGGAGGTTAAAGCAACATCAGACTCACACGGGTCGTCTGAAGCATCAATCACTAAACTTGCATGTTTGTTCTTGCACCGAATAGCGGCAAGGCCGAAGATTCTTCCATACACAGACATGGTCAAGTGGGTATTGGACAGTGCCGATATAACATATAGACAATTCAAGACTCAAGGCCAAGACCTCAATTGGTCATTCACTGCACAAGATTTAAGGCTTATGTATCACCTACCAGAACCGCAGGCAACCTACAACAAGTAGTTCATGGAGAAGTTTAACAAAGAAAATGAAGATTTAGCAGAGTGTACCAAGAACTGGTCGGTAAGGAAAAAACCATTGAAAAAGGGCAAAGTACACTGACCAAGCCCCATCAAAACCACGTAGGAGGCAAAAAATAGCACCTGGGAAGCCCGGATCAGAAAAAGGAACCAATTTTCGATTCGCTGGGCAAAACCCCTTGAGAAGGAAATCCCCCAAGCGCTCAATTACATGTAAGCCGGAAAACCATGGGGAAAAGTGCTAAAGGATGAAGGCAGAATAGGCAACAGAAGAAGCAGCTACAATGGCAAACAACATCATTGACTGTGTCAATGAAAACCTGCACAGAGCAAACCTTATTTCAGAGACCGCACCGGGATTTCTCCCAAAAGCACAGCAACTGCAGACAAGTTGGAGACAAAAGGCTGAGGAAAGGGCAGATTCCATCAAGAAGTTAACCAAGTTGAATCGGAAAACTTACTGGCAGTACTTGGTTAAACCACACAGTCAATGCATGACTCTCAAATGCCTTACGAACTCTGTTGAGAAGATAGTGCCAACGCTTGCCGATTATGTTTTCACAGGGCAACTAAAATCGGAGGTCGGCCAACCGACCCTCCTCAATCTGATGTTGAATGCTTGCGAACACAGAGAACAGATACATAGATAGTTAATTCTAGATTCAGTTTTAATTTTAGTTTTGATTTATTTTTGCCTTAGATGAGAACGGTCATTTAAATATCCTCCTATATTTTTGTAATAAAATATTTTTAGTATTTAGTAAGTAGTATTTTAACCCCTCTGATGCATTTAGAGAAGGGTCTTGAAATTTGTCAAAAACATTTCCTCAGAACATGCACTTCTGCACCCTCAGAGGAGGTTTTCATGAATGCATGGAACAAGATATATTGATATCTGTGCTTGATGTCTGCTACTGAAATGCACTTTTGTACTCTTAGTAGATGTTGAATTAGGAGGAGATATATCTATATTGTTGAAGCTCATGAGTAGGACTTGTTATCAATGGTACTTTTATCTCTTAACAATTTCCGCTTATGTGTCTAAGTAATATTTTACGCTCAATTATTTATATATGAAAGCTTGAATATTTGAGTTATCATTTGGGACTTGGGACTTTTTACATTGATGACTATTCTATTTATGCTCAATGTATGAATGACTTATTATGTGATATGCTTCTCACAATTGTTTCGAATAACTTTTTATATGAAACAATTCATTTTTATCGAATTCTTTTCTTGTAGTGATTGAATGATCTTTATTACCAATTTCTATTCAAAATTATTTTAGATCGCATAAGTGAAAAGTTGAATCCCAGGTTAGTTTTAGACTTAAATGTTTATGTTCATTAGAATACAATTGCATTTTTAAATTAGACTTAGATTAAAAGCATTTTACTTAGAAATCTTTAGAAAATAGAAATATCAATTCTTATTAACACACACAAATTGGGAAACTGGTCCCATTATCCCCAATCGGACCCACCATCCCAAGCAGAAAAGGAGCTGCTTTCAAGGTCCGAACTGAGTGGGTATCCCCCTTGTTGTAGACCCGATATTCGGGGCCTCAACATATTTGGTGATAGGAGGGCCCCGAACTATGAATGGCTAATAAATCCAAATCTAAATACCATTCTAAGAGTAAATATCCCTCAACATCTCCCCCAACTTCTCCATCGCATTCCAAATATTTAAATCCTAAGCGAGAAGTTGAGAAAACAACAACCGCTGCCACAAACCCAAACATTTCAGAGAAATCTACTATTGAACCTCCTAAAGTTGAATCTTTGATTCATAAACTTCAAGGATTTTCCATATCACCACAAAAGTCTGAAATATCTCAAGGTAGTGTGACTTCGCAATATAATCCTTCTCATCCCTTAACCAGATTGCAGAGTGAAAAGTTGGTATTGAACCAACCGAGTTACCTCTACCTAAAAGGAAACGAGCAAGGAAATCACCTCAAGGGTTTGATAATGAGACTCTTTCGTCATCAACATCCATTCCAATTTCTCCATTGCAAAGTCAACCATCCACCCCTCCACTTCAAATTGTTGTCCATCCGAGTACTGGAACTTTAACATCCTCATCCCTTCCACAAGCGACTTTGTCTGCGCTTTCCTCTGTTAGCAGTTCAACAATGGCCCAAACCCCATGGAATAACCCAGGGGCAGTCTTAATGCCTAACCCCTTAAGTCAATTACCGACCCATCCTAAAAAATAGCTGCCTAAGTTTAATCCTGAAGCAAGCATGCTAGTAGAAGAACACATAAACAACTTTATGTTATCGATAAATTTAAATGGTGTTACTAATGAAGATGTTGTTGTTCAGCTTTTTCCTTGTACTCTACAAGGAGCAGCCAGATCCTGGTATTTTTCATTACCATTAGGATCCATCACTAGTTGGGACATTTTCCAAGAGAAATTCTTGACTAAGTTTGGCGATGATAGATCTACAGCAACACTGATCAATGATCTATCGAATCTAAAGACTTAATCAAGATAACCTATCAAATATTTTAACTCGTGTTTCAATAAGCTTTTGAATAAAATTTCAACCGCTTCCAAGCCTAAAGAAGAAGTTAGAAGTGAATGGTACATATCTACTTTACCGTCAAACATAGCTATCTTCATTGATAGGGCTGCCAAGACAACATTAGCTGAAAACATGAAAGAAGCGATAGTAGTAGAGAAACGTATATTCGCTTTAAAAAAGAAAAACGCTGTCGATGATAGAAAATCTAAGAAGGTTACTTTTAAAAGATGATCCTACTAAAAAGAAATCAAAAGACCCATTTGATTTAGAAGGATTACAGAAAGTCTTAAAAACCATTTCTAATGAAATGGTCGACACTAAGAAACAAGTAGTAGAGACTTCTTCGAAGAAACCCTACAAGCCTTATAGAAAAAATCCTTCAACCGATTCAAAGCCGCCCAATGCTATAACAAATGCAGAATCAGAAGAAGAAGAAGAGGAAGTTTCTAACGAAGAACCTACTGATGAAGATGAAGATGTAGAAGTACAGGGAATGTGGGACTTCATTCTTCCAGACGAAGAGGATCAAGAGGTATTATCAGTTAATACAAGAAGTAGAAATCAACTCGATCCTCCACAACCTAGTCCTAAATAGAAGAGCGCAAGCTTGAAATCTAAAGATAAAGTCGCTGGTAAGAAATCATTACCAAAAGCGACTCAAACAAGCCCAGTCCAATCTGATCCCTCAACTCCATCAAAAACACTGATTGTTTCTGATGAGATGGAGTATAATACCATTGAAGCTATGAAGAAGACTAGGGCTAACATTACTTTTCATGAGTTGAGAAAATTGAAACATCAACAAAAGATACTTATGAAAGAGCTACATGGAGTACCTATTGCACCTCTTCCCGCCACTGTAATCTCGCAAGCTTCTCATGAGATGGGGAAACCTCCAACTAATATGGCAAATAAAGTTTATCCAAATGATATTTCCTTAATCGAAGGTAGGTCAAAATCCCATACTCCCCCATTCCTTCTTACTTACGAAATTTTCAATAAAATCTTGCATAATTGTTTGGTAGATTCAGGAGCTTCATATAATATCTTAACTAAAACAATATGTGCAAAGTTAAACGTCCAACCTCAAAAATCTACAGTACGCATAGTTCAGCTCGACCGATCACAGGTTGAAGTAATCAGTGAACTAAATCAAGTTACCATAAGGCTATCATCTAATCCAAAGGTATGTCAAGTTATTGATATTCTAGTTGCAGACATTCCCGAATTTTATGGTTTAATTCTTAGTAGGGATTGGTCTGAAAAACTCAATGGATACTTTGCGACCAATTGGTCACATATGTAGCTCCCTTACAATGGTAAACCAAATCAGATAAAGGTTGAGCGAGAAAGACACCAAAAATACATAGTGACAAAATTGGAAGAAGGAAATGAACCTGTAGCATACAGCAACAATATAATTGGCAACTATTATGTTGACTCTTTCTTAGGAAATTTTAATGCTCATACTTCGCCTTACTTAGAACATTATGTTCTGTCTCAAGTGGAAAAATTTTCTCAAACAAATAGTTCTAAATGTGTTAATTTTATAGATAGTCCTATAAATAAATCTTTATTTTGGAAATTATTTTTTGATGGTTCTAAGTCTAATGATGGAGCAGGAGCAGGATGTGTATTAGTTATTCCAGAGGGAAACAAAACTATGCTAACATGTAGACTCGAATGTGATTGCACAAACAATACTGCAAAATATGAAGCTCTTGTCCAAGGACTATACAAGGCAATCAAATTAGATATCAAGTATCTACAAGTCTTTGGAGACTCTCAGATTGTTATTAAACAGGTACGAAATACTATACATTGTGTATTAGGTCATTTGAAGCATTATCAATCTTTAGTGCAAGATCTAACTGAAAATTTTATAGCATTTAATATTTCACCTATTCCCAGACTCCAAAATGAAAGTACTGACCTCCTCGCTAATGTAGTTTCCAAGCTCATTCCATCAGAAGACTTTAGCCCAGATAGATTCTCAATCGAATTGATCTTTAGGCCCTCCATCCCTGATAATGTTACCAACTAGAGAATTTTTAACGATGACCCTGATATTGTAAGTTTCCTGACATCGGAAGGATATTACACTAATCAAATAATTGATGAGGACCAACATGACCAGTAGTTACAACAAGAAAGCATTAATAATGCTATAACAAAATCTGTAGTCAAGTTGGAAGGCCTCTATGATTTAAAAGACCGTTTTAAGAGATCTACCAATTCAAAACTTCAAAGTTCAACTCTAAACTATGAATTAGTAATTCTGGGAATGGATACGAAGCCACAGAATATCAACCTAGGTCTTGGCCTAGCCCCAAAAGAAAAATTAGCTTATGTTCGGCTCCTGAAACAATACAAAAACGTCTTTGCCTGGAACTACGATGACCTTAAGACTTATGACACTTCAAATATTCAGCATACTATCCCGAGCTGATGAAAAACCTATCCAGCAAAAGCTGAGAAAAATCCATCCTAATCTCAAAAGTCAGATTAAGTCCAAGCTTAATAAATTATTGAAAGCCAAAATTATTTTTCTCATTCGACATTCTAGGTGGGTTTCCAATATGGTCCCAGTTAGAAAGAAAACAGAGATATTAGGATTTGTATTGACTTTCGAAATCTTAACAAAGCCTGTCAAAAGGATAATTTTCCCCTACCTCCTATGGAACAAACATTGCAAGCAGTTGTAGGATCAGAATTAATGTCCTTTTTAGATGGTTTCTCTAGCTACAACCAGGTTCTGGTCCATCCTGAAGATCAGTTAAAAACCACATTCAAAACCAAATGGGGTACTTACGCATATCAAAAGATGTCGTTTGGTCTGATAAATGTTGGTGCCACATTTCAAAGAGCCATGGATATCGCATTTAAGGTATTAGTAAACAAATCAGTGGTGATTTACTTGGATGACATAGCAGTATATTCTAAAAAACATAGTAATCACCTTAGATATTTAAAGCAAATCTTCCATCACTGCCAAAGGTATGGGATTTCACTTAACCCAAAAAAGTCCTTTTTTGCATTAAATGAAGGAAAACTTCTTGGATTTATAGTGTCAAAAACTGGAATCCATATTGATCCTCATAGAATTAATGAAATTTCTAAAATCTCCTTGCCACATAATAAGAAAACCATGCAATCCTTCCTTGGCCAGATTAATTTTGTTAAAATATTTGTTCTAGACTTCTCAAGAATTGTGTCACCATTACAAGCAATGATAAAAAAGAATTCACTTTTCAAATGGGGCCAAGAAGAATATGAAGCATTCAATCTGATTAAGCAAGCGATTATTAATGCCCCATCCCTAGTGTCTCCAAATTTTTCCAATCCTTCTATTTTGTATACATTTGCATCTGATAAGTCATATGCTGCGATACTCACTCAAGCCAATCAAGACAAAGCAGAAGCCCCAATTGCGTTATTTAGTTCAAATCTGCAAGGGGCTGAATTAAATTATTCTAACGTTGAGAAACAAGCTTATGTTGTCTTCAAAGCAATCAAATATTTTAGACCCTTTCTTCGTAAAACCCATACAAAGATCATAGTACTATTTCCAGTGGTAAGAAATCTCTTAGTACAGAAAGATGTGGGTGAAAAGAGAGCAAATTGGGTCACTGTCTTACAAGAATATGACGTTGAGATCAAGCCAGCAAATATTGTAAAAGGACAAGGCTTTTGCAAGATCTTGGCTGGAGCATCGCTTATTTCTGAAATATCATCTCCAAATCAAAAGGTACAAATGTATGAGGTAAGCCTAAAAGATATTGAATCGAGATATGCTGATATCATATTTTATCTAAAGAACAGATATGCTCCTTCAAATCTAGATTATATAAAGAAAAGAGCTATAAGATTGAAGGCTAAGCAGTATCAACTCGTAAATGATGTACTTTTTAGGATGAAATACGATTCTATTCTCCTTCGATGTCTTGAGAAATCTGAAGCTGAAAAGGTGTTGCATGAATTCCATGATGGACCAGCAAGTGGACATTATGCGGGAGATGTTACAGCACATAAAATCTTGCGCACAGGATACTATTGGCCTACACTATATAAATATGTGCATAGTTATGTAAGGAAATGTCAAATTTTTCAAACTGTTGCCGGAAGACAAAAGAAACCATCATTGCCTTTGCAACCAATCAACATTGATCAACCTTTTGATCAATGGGGATTAGATATAATAAATGAGATCATTCCTCACTCTTCTAAACAGCATAGGCATATCCTTACAGCTACAGATTATTTTACTAAAAGGGTAGAATCAATTCCGCTCAAGACAGCCAATGCTGAGTATATCATTGATTTCATAGATTAGTTCATAATCACCAGGTTTGGTTTACCCTCTGCTTTAATGTTTGATAATGCATCATATTTTTCTAGCAATGCTATGACTGAGTTTGCACTCAAAAGAGGTTTTAAGCTTAAATATTCTACCAATTATTACCCACAAGGGAACGGGTTGGCTGAATCAATGAATAAAAGCTTAATCAGATTCATTAAGCGAACCTTTGACCAGAATCATGAAAATTGGCACAAACCTTTGTTGTATGCTTTATGGGTAGACCAGATAACCCAAAAGGCTTCCATTGGAACTTCTCCCTTTAATTTAGTTTATGGGAAAGAATTAGTTCTCCCGACTCATCTAGCAATTCCTTCTTTTGCCTTAGTTCAATTTATCGACGAAACACCAACTTCATCTTTACAACTAAGACAATTGCAAATCCTTAAGCTAGAAGAACAACGAGAACAGGCTAAAATCACACATGTTGATCATCAAGCATTAGTAAAGGCTTCCTTCGATTCAAGCATGGTATCTAAGAAGGATTTTCAAATTGGAGATTTAGTTTTGAAATGGGATAAAGCTCATGAAGAAAAAGGCAAACATTCTAAATTCCAACGAAAGTGGCTTGGCCCATTCCAAATTGTTGAAATCATAGTGCCATCCACTTTCATGTTGC
The DNA here is from genome assembly GCA_000404065.3 of Pinus taeda. NCBI lineage: Eukaryota > Viridiplantae > Streptophyta > Pinopsida > Pinales > Pinaceae > Pinus > Pinus taeda. The sequence continues at coordinate 26,281 of APFE030399070.1, forward strand.
AAGATTTAGCAGGGAAAAGAGAATCTTTATCTGTTAATGGAAAGATCCTTAAAAATACTTTCTGTAGAAGATGACCTCTTCTATTTTTGTAAATTATTGTTTATATCTTTATTTTGATAATAAAACAGGTTGTAAATGGTTAACTTTAAGAATTCACAAAAACGATTAGTGTTTCTTTTAGATTTTGTATTTCGCTTGTATAAACAGAACTGATTTGGAAAAATGATCATTATTATTGAAAAATACAGTCAAATGCTATAAGCCTGAAAATGCTACTAGTTTCAACCTTACAAATTTTGATGAAAAATAACCTTTAGCGAGAATTTCTTTTATATCAGTCAATGAAAAGCATCAATAACAAAACAAAGGTTCTCTATAGAAAAATTGTTTCCAAAAACTCTATAATTGTTGTCCAGAGATATTCTTAAGGAACTAATGCCTTCCTCCCCACCTAGGGAATTACGAGTTTCAAGGAATAATCCAATGATACACTCTAAGCTTAAAGAATAAGAGGTCTCATCACGAGCCAACTTATCATGATCATAGATATTATGACTTGCTGACATTGCCAAAATTGCATACCACAGCTGGGCAATGGCTCAAGATTGATAAGGGGTCTCATCACGAGCTAGCTTGTTCAACAAAGTTATAAATCAAGTGAATGGCACTATCATAATTTGGCTACCAAACCAAGACATTGTTCTTTAAGAATTAAAAGAAAACAAAAAACAACAAGTGTGGATATGGATTTATCTTTGAAAATTGTATATTTCTCCAAGTAGGATACAACATCATTGTTAGGTAACAGGTAACCCTGTCGAGGCTATGAACGCCTGCTGGCAGCAGAGGATCTACCTACAACAAATGAGCATACTTAAAACTGATCTACAGAGAAGTCTTTGTTTTTATCTTTATAAACTAAGTAGTGGTTGATGTAAATACAATGACTAGCTTTGGGAAGTAAATAATCAGAGTTAACATAGGAGAAACAAACTACCATTGATAGCTGAAAGCATGATACACTTTATATTTCTATAATAAAGTTTGATTTTCCAGAAAACATTTCTGTTTTGGAAGTTTAGAAAATTCAAAAGATAATCAGAGATGATTGGTTCTTCCTAGTGAATCGCTAATTGTTGTGGCCAGCAACAAATCCCCCCCCCCCCTTTTTATTTGGTTTTACCAATAAAGCTAAATAAATGGGGACCCTTCTAAAAAACAAAAAAAAATTGTACTTATATTTCCCTTTGAATAAAACATGCTATCATAAACTTAGGAAAACACTGTCAAAACCTATAAAACCTAAAAAAACTAATTTTTATGATAAGTTCCAAATAAAATCATTCTCTTAACAATAAAACATCGCATCGCAAAGGATAATGAGGAACATCATATAAACAAGCTTTCGAAATTGCGAAAACGCGACGCAAGATTGCACGCCTTAAAGATGCATCTCACATCGCAGCTTTCATACACCGCAAGTATCACCTAAGGTAAAATATCCTGATCCAGCGATATGCGATAATCTATCTCACAAATCGCATCTCGCAGACGCTCAAGGTGATAAATGGTTGTTGACAAAATGGATTAGCGATATTGTGATCTGCGATATTGCGAAGCAAATCGCAAAATCGTAGATCTGTATGGCTCATCGTTCAATAAAAAATTTTCTCGTAATTCGATAATGAGTTATGGGCATTAATGTCAATTAAATGGTTAGTTGGTGGTCATTTATGAGATAATATTTGAATTTTATCGAAAGGTTATTTCACGTAGGGTGGCATATTTGATATGATTTCAGAATTAAAGAGCTTTCCCATCACTTTATCTCTTTCCTTACTTGTAAATTTGCAGGAGCAGCAAGCAGAGTAATATACACAGCAGGGTGCAGAATGTAATGGGAAAGAAGGGAAAGGCTCCGGTTGTAGAGGAAAAAGAGATGACGCCCTTATACACAAACACCACCTATAACAAAGATGTCGACATAAATACCTGGGAAGGCATGTACAGTCTCCTCGAAGAAGAAAAGCTAAGAGTTATGGAGGTTAAAGCAACGGCAGACTCATGTGGGTCGTTTGAATCATCAATCACTAAACTTGAATGTTCGTTCTTGAACCGAATACAGGAAAGGCCGAAGATTCTTCCATACACAGACATGGTCAAGTGGGTACTAGACAGTGCCGATATAACAGACAGACAATTCAAGACTCGAGGCCAAGACCTCATTGGGTCATTCACCGCACAAGATTTAAGGCTTATGTATCACCTACCAAAACTACAGGCAACCTACAAGAAGTAGTTCGTGGAGAAGTTTACCAAATAAAAGGAAAATTTGGCGAAGTGTACCAAGAACTGGTCAGTAAGGAAAAAACCATTGAAAAAGGGCAAAGCGCGTTCTCCAAGGCCCATCAAAACCACGCGGGAGGAAAAAAATAGCACCTAGGAAGCCCAGATCGGAAAAGGAAAGCAGTTTCTGATGTGTGATTAGCATTAATCGCGCATCGCTGAGCAAAACCCCTTGAGAAGGAAAGCCCCTGAGCGCTCGGTCGCATGTAAGACGAAAAACCACAGGGAAAAGCGCTAAAGGCTGAAGGCGGAACAGGAAGCAAAAGAAGTAGCTACAATGGCAAACAACGTCATTGACTGTGTCAATGAAAACCTGCACAGAGAAAACCTTATTTCAGAGATCGCACCGAGATTTCTCCCAAAAGAACAGCAACTGCAGACAAGCTGGAGACAAAAGGCTGAGGAAACGGCAGATTCCATCAAGAAGTTAACCAATTTGAATTGGGAAACTTACTGGCAATACTTGGTTAAACCGCACAGTCAATGCATGACTCTCAAATGCCTTACAAACTCTGCCAAGAAGATAGCGCTAGCACTTGCCGATTATGTTCTCGCAAGGCAACTAAAATCGGAGATCGACCAATCAACTCTCCTCAAGCCGATGCTGAATGCTTGTGACCATAGAGAACAGATCCATAGATAGTTAATTCCAGATTCAGTTTTAGTTTCAGTTTTAGTTTTGATTTATTTTTGCCTTAGATGAGGACGGTCATTTAAACCTCCTCCTATATTTTTGTAGTAAACTATTTTTAGTATTTAGGAAGTATTATTTTAACCCCTCTCATGCATTTAGAGAAGGGTCCTGAAATTTGTCAAAAACATTTCCTCGAAACATGCACTTCTGCACCCTCAGAGGAGGTTTTGATGAATGAATGGAACAAGATTTATTGATATCTGTGTTTGATGTCTGCTACTAAAATGCACTTTTGTACTCTTAGTAGATGTTGAATTAGGAAGAGATAAATCTATATTGTTGAAGCTCATGAGTAGGACTTATTATCAATGGTACTTTTATCTCTTAATGATTTATGCTTATGTGTCTAAATAATATTTTATGCTCAGTTATTTATATATGAAAGCTTGAATGTTTGAGTTTGATGCGAAAACTTCTTGATAAACAGAAATATATGTATAAATATTTTTTTTTAAATGAATTGACAAATGATGATTGTTACATTGGGGTTTCCTAGCTTATATATTTCCATGGCACCCTTTGGGGAAAGGGCATGATCTTATGATCGTGCCCTTTCATCTAATTTAACCTAAAATTAAATAATAAACCTAAAACTAACTAATTTTTTTACATAACGTGCCTTCCTCTCAAAAGAATGCTTTGTCCTCAAAGCATACGTAATGACGGATGTTGTTGACAAAATGATTCATTTTCCCAAGAAGCTTCTTCTTCGGGTAAGTCCTTCCACTTGATCATATATTCCTTGATAGTACGATATCGAAGCTTTCTTTCTCTAGTAGACAAAATACCTTATTGTTCTAGAATGACTCTTCCCTCATCATCTAAGGATGGAAGCGTTGTTTACGCTGTTTGATTGTTACCTAGTGCCCTTTTAAAGCAAGATACGTGGAAGACGTTGTGAACACGACTTGTCTCTGGAAGGCTTAAACCATATGCAACTTGGCTAATCTTTTTGTTGATCTGATAAGGTCCATAAAACTTTGGTGCCAATTTGTTTTTTCCTTTCTATTTTAAGGATAATTGTTTGTATGGTTGGAGCTTAACAAATTCCCATTCTCCGAATTCAAACTCTCTTTCGGTTCTGTTACGGTCTGCTTGTTGCTTCATACGATTCCTTACATTATTCAGGTTTTCTTTTAATATTTGGACTATTTTTTGGGTTTCTTCTAGTTGATTTTTACCAATAGGTAGATTTGTCTAGACAATAACTAGATCATTTCATTTCGGGGGTTCATACCCATATAAAGCTTGAAATGGTGTCATTTTTGCTGATGTATGATAGGTGGAATTATACCACCACTCAGCAATATGTAACCATTGAGCCCACTTATTTTGTTTCTCTGTAGCGTAGCAAAGTAGGTAGGCCTCCAAACATTTATTGACAACGTTTGTTTGACCATCTGTTTGAGGGTGATAAGCGGAACTCATATTTAGGTAGGTTCCTATATGGCTGAACAATTCCTTCCAAAAATTACCTTTGAACTTGGCATCTCTATCACTCACACTGACTTTCAGAAAACCGTGTAACTTACATATATTTTTGAAAAATATTTCAACGATTTCTTTTGCTGAGTATGATTTTATTGCCATAAAGTGAGCATATTTGGTGAGTCTGTCGACTACTACGAAAATATTGTCCTTGCCTTCAGATATGGGTAATCCTTCGATAAAGTCCATCGAGATTTCTTCCCATTTTTTATTTGGAATGTTTAAAGGGTGAAGTAATCCTGGTGTCGTAATATTTTCACTTTTATTCCTTTGAAATGTGTCACATTCTGCTACATACTTCTGAATATCACAATTCATTCCCTTCCAAAAGAAGGATTGACGTGCATTGTAGTAAGTCTTAAAGAATCCTACATGTCCAACTGACGATGAGTCGTGTGATTCCTTGAGTATCTTAAACTTAAACTTGGAATTTGTATTTAGATAGATTCTTTCCTTATACCATAGGATATCATTCTTCCACTCAAATTTTGAGTTTCTGTGAAAGTTATTGATTATTGTCGTTATTTATGGATCCTTGACATACTCACTTCGAATTTCGTTAAACCACTCAGGGGCAGCAACCAAAATTGCAAGTAGTGTTGGTTCTTCATCTTTCCCAGATAAGGCATCTGCTACCACATTGTCTTTACCTCTTTTATGTAGTATTTCCAAGTCAAAAGCGGCAATTTTTTCAATCCATTTTTGTTGTTCTTCGGAAAGTGTTTTTTGTTGAAGGAGATGCTGGAGACTGTTGTGGTCTGTTCAAATAGAAAACTTACTTCCCAAAAGATATTGCCTCCACTTAGCTAGTGCGTGCATGATAGTGAGCATTTATTTGTTGTATGTGGATTTGAGCATTCTCTTTTGTTGAGCTTCCTACTTTCAAAAGCTATTGGATGTCCTTGTTGCATTAGTACTGCACCTATACCGAATCCGGAAGCATCACACTCAATGATAAGTGGTTTAGAAAAATCTGGTGTTGCTAATACGGGAGCATTAGACATAATTTCCTTTAATTTTTCAAAACACCTTCCTGCTTCCTCATCCCATGGAAAGGAATTCTTCTTTAAAAGATTTGTTAGAGGTGCAGTTATATATGCATAGTTTTTAATAAATCTTCGGTAATATCCAGTCAAACCTAAGAACCCTCTTAGCTTGGATATATTAGCAGGTTTGGTCCATTCTTTTATAGCTTTAATTTTATTAAGTCCACCTTTACGCCTTCATGGGATATAATGTGTCCAAGGTATTCTACTTCTTCCTTTCCGAAGGTGCATTTGGATTTTTTTGCATAGAATTGGTGTTCTTTAAGTAGTGTAAGAACCTTGTCCAAATGTTGCAAGTGCTCCTTCCAAGTTTTACTGTAAATTAGAATATCATCAAAGAATACTAATACAAACTTCCTAAGATGTGGACGAAATAATTCACTCATGGTTGCTTGAAATGTTGTTGGTGCATTGGTTAATCCAAACGGCATTACTTTAAATTCATAGTGACCTCCATGTGTTCGGAATGTCGTTTTTGGTATGTCCTCTAATCTGATTCTAATTTGATAGTAGCTTGACCTTAAGTCCAATTTTGAGAAATACTTTGCACCATGTAGCTCATCAAACATTTCGTCGATAAAGGGGATTGGGAACTTGTTTTTTATTGTTATTTTGTTTAATCCCCTATAATCAATGCATAGCCTGAATGAACCATCTTTCTTCCTTACCAACACCACTGGAGCAACGTAAGGACTTTTACTTTTCAAGATGATCCCACACTTTAAGAGGTCTTGGATTAATCTCTCAATTTCTATTTTTTGGTGATGTGGGTATTGGTAGGGCTTGATGTTGACAAGCTCTGATCCTGCCTTGACTTCTATTGTATGCTCAATTTCCCTATTAGGCGGCATCTTCATAGGTAGGTCTTGAAATACTTTTTCATGCTTCCGAATTAGATCTTGTATCTTTGTTGACTCTCCGCTGGTCATATTTGCAGATAACATTTCTAACTGATGACATCATACTACATAAGCGGGTGCTCCTTTTCGAATCATCTTCATCATCTAAGATGATGATACGATTTGATTTTCTGGTGCTTGGAATCCATGTAATTTGCACTTCTGACCTCCCCATTTGAATTTTATAAATTGTACTTGGTGGTTGGCGGCATAAGTACCTAAAGTTCATAACCACCGGATACCTAAGACTACATCTACTCCTCCTAATGGTACTGTGAAAAACGGAGACTCTAAACTGAAGTCTTGAATCTGCAATTTAACCATATGGCATTTCCCCACCTTTTCAATCTTCTTACCGTCAGCTACCATCACCTTCATGTTTGGTAAGGGAAATGAAAAAATATTGAGTCTCTTTGCCATGGTTGCATCTAAAAAATTGTGTGTGCTACCAGAGTCGATGAGAACCACCACATTGTTCTTCTTTATGTGTCCTTTTAACTTTAAAGTCTGAGGTTTTGATATACCTGTCATAGCTGATAATGCCACTTGCGAAATACTTTCGTCATCTAATTCTAGTGAGAATTCTGGGGCATCTCCTATTTCTTCTATGTTAGAATCTTCACTGTTTGAATCATTGGTTGCTTCACAATTATATAGGTTCTTTGGTTCTTTGGTTCTTTTCCTTTAGCACACCTATGTTTGGGGTCCCACTTCTCACCACAGTGCTTGCATTTACCCTCTTTTATCCTTTGCATTTCCACATTAGATTTCTCATCTTCATGATGATGTGGTGGAACATATATTGTATTGTTTGCGTCAGCATACTGGGGTATTCTTCGTCTTGAATATGTTTTTTCGGATTTTGACCAAAATATTTGTTCGAATTTCTTTTCGGCTATTTTTGCTTTTCATCTTGCTACTTCTATTGATGTAATGTCATGCATCTCAAGTTCTACTTGTAAATGAGTTTTGAGTCCTGAGATGTATGATTAAATTAGACAAGATTCTGATAAGACAGGTACTCGTGTTACTAAGGTCTCCCATTTTTAAGTGTATTCGTCCACACTTCCTTTTTCTTGTAACTTGATGAGTTTTGAAAAGAACTCTTCTTCCTTTACACCTTGGAATATTTTAAAGAATGCATCCTAAAATTTCTCCAACTAATGATGTGTGTTGTTTTTTTCCACCACATATACCAATTATATTTTTCTCCTTCCATTTTAATGGATGCATGCCTAAGCTTTTCGTCATCGTCATTGATGTCATATATCTCAAAGTATTATTCTGATTTATTTATCCATGCAACATTGTTTTTTTCGTTTCCATCGAATTTAGGCATCTCTACTTTTTCCCTTCACCGATATGTTAAGAATGGTTGAGCAAAAAAGGGGTGTTGATTGGTAAAGGTGTCCCAGAGTTGCTTGTTTGTAAGAGTTGTGTTACTCACTTCTTGGTGGGGTGCCATTGAAATTTTTGGGGATTCAACTTTTTCATGAGAGTCTGTTGACTTTGTTGAATCTGATGAGATGTGCTCTTGATTCTCTTCATTTTCTTTTAGTAGTTGTGCGGGTGTACAATTTGCCTTTTTACACAGAAGTTTCGGCATTGTTAAGGCCTCACTGATTTCTACTTCTGTTTGGACATGTTGATTTTCCATCTTTATTTCTATTTGATTTGTCATATCCTGAAGATTTTTTATTTTGTCAGCCTGATTTTTGATATTGTCAGCCTGCCTCTCAAGCTTGATATGGAAATCATCTAATCTTTTACTGACTTCATCGTGGTTGTTATTTATCTTATGCTCTGCGTCAACCAATTTTTTTTTTAAATCCGTCATTGTCATGGTCGACATTGAGCGAGTTTGTGGAGGCATGTATTTATCTGCCAGCTTAAATTAATGTTTAAAAAATTAATTAATTAAATTAACCTTATATATATGTGTGTGTGTGTGTGTGTGTGTGTGTGTGTGTGTGTGTGTGTGTGTGTGTGTGTGTGTGTTATTACCACTTAGAACAATCACGTCGTTTCCTTTTTGTTGTTCATAAAACTTGAATTTTACCACAGATTTACGATGGATGACTCGGCGTTCACTAGGGCACGACGGCCGCACAAAAAATGCATCTGGTGGAAGGGCGAAAGCAGACAAGGTAAGCCTACACATCTGACGAATGGTGATGGATGGTGCGGAGGATGGGGATGGGTATGTTGAAGACTGCAGACAATTGCAGAGAACTATGGACGGGGTTTCAGAGTTATAGAGGACGAACGCAACGAGGGAACGGTTGTGATTTACCAGCGACAGATGTACGGTAACAGAGACAGCAAGGGGGGGACAGATGTCATCAAAAGAAAATTGGGAGATAGAAAGTAGCAAATGAGTAATGAAAGTGGGCGGCAATAGAGTGCTAGAGGAAAAAAACGCTAGAAACAGTGGTGACCTCTCATTGATGGGGAGAAACCTGCTCTGATACCAGATGATGTGAAAACTTCTTGATAAACAGAAATATATGTATAAATATTTTATTAAAAAAATGAATTGACAGATGATTATTGTTACATTGGGGTTTCCTGGCTTATATATTTCCATGGTATCCTTTGGGGAAAGGGCATGATCTAATGATTGTGCCCTTTCATCTACTTTAACCTAAAATTAAATAATAAACCTAAAACTAACTAATTTTTTTACATAACAGAGTTATCATTTGGCACTTTTGTACGATGATGACTATTCTGTTTATGCTCAATATATGAATGACTTATTATGCAATATGCTTCTCACAATTGTTTCGGCTAACTTTTTATACGAAACAATTCATTTTTATCGAATTCTTTTCTTGTAGTGATTGAATGATCTTTATTACCAATTGTTGTTCGAAATTATTTTAGATCGCATAAGTGAAAAGTTGAATCCTGGGTTAGTTTTAGACTTAAATATTTTTGTTCATTATAATACAATTGCGTTTTTAAATTAGACTTAGATTAAAAGCATTTTACTTAGAAATATTTAGAAAATAGATATATCAATTCTTATCAAAACACAGAAATTGGGAAATTGGTCCCATTATCCCCAGTTGGACCCACCATCCCAAATGGAAAAGGAGTTGCTTTCAAGGTTCGGACCAGGTGGGTATCCCCCTTGTTGTAAACCCGATTTTTGGGGCTTCAACGGGACCTTATTGGTGATGCCTATGTAAGGACAACACTAAATCATTGAATCACCTCTTCCTCTCTTGTCCTGTTACAATAGATCTTTAGAACTCCATTTTATCTCACACTCTCTCACCTATCAATTGGAGGGGATAGACAGCCAAGGAGATATGGGAAAATTGGTGGTCGACTGTAACACTACCTAAAGCTAGAAACCTCCCCCTACTCATTAGTTGGGAAATCTAGATAGCCAGGAACCACACTATTTTCCAGGATACCACCCCACATTGGTCATCCATCACAGCTAGAATTATAGCCTATTACAGTTCACTTGTTGAGGATGAGGCCGCCTCTCCACCCAGAAACATCATCCCCGAATCCATCGATCACTCACAGCCCTGGGTGTACTTTGATGGATAGACACAAGAAACGGGATGTGGAGGTGGGGTTTTCCTATATATTTCATATACACATTACTATCATATTCAAATGGGACTTGGAAATGGCACAAACAATTTTGTTGAACTCATCACTGCCAAATACCTCATTCAATTTGTAATTGAAAAAGGCTGTCATAATCTACAAGTTTTTGGTGACTCGAAAATTGTATGCAACTGGATTAATAAAACCACGACATGTCATGCATTCAAATTGCGACATATATTGGATGAAGTGAATAGATACATCACATATTTTGACAATTTTGTTTGTCACCATATATACAAGCACTGAACTCCATCGCTGACAAACTTTCCAAAGCGGCAGTGATGAGGTCATGCAACATTTGGATGATCCAGGAGTAGCAGGGACGTGAACAGTACCAGTACTACCACCGCCCATATATGGACCAGGCAGATCAGGCTCAACAGGAGCCCAAAATCATTTGATATTCAACTGTTTTATTTCTGTTTATATTTACTATGTTTATACATATTCAGTACATGTCCTCGAGAATACTTTTTGTGTAGAGTAAAAAATTTTGAAGTTTATTTTATACAGTACTATTAAAAAATTGTCTCCCTGCGTGGGGAACATATTTTCGGTTCTTAAATTTTTGACTGGCACACAACCACTATATTTTGCATATGCTCATAGCATCTACAACATGTAATTTTCCTATTAATGAAAATTACAATTTTTCCAAGGGGAAAAACAAATAAAGAATGCAAAGCTTCTTAAAGAAACTACAGCTATGCTGCAATATGAAAGCATGAAACAAATTCAATTTCAAACTATTTTAAAATATGTACTTAAGAAAGATCATTAAATGCTTCTTGCTACTGGAAAGGAATTGCAGTGTTCAATTTAAGAAATTTAAGTTTGTTGAGCAGAGATATCTTCAAAGAGTTTTTTTGGACAATTCAAGAACTTGAACTAAAAGACTCCTCATGTTAATTCTGGCATTAAATTATAATGATGAATATTTAAAATCCCGGGATTAAAAATTTTGATGAATGCCAAAATAATATTAATTAATTAAATTAGAGTTTCCAACGATCATATCATAATTATTATCTCCATTATAAATCCCTGCAATTGAAAATCTATTTCGTTAGATAATGAATTGAACACAGCAAATAGTGGAAATGAGGAACACAAATAAAAGAAATGCTTGCTAACTAAATATACTCATAAATAAATTCTAGAATAATGACATCAATGAATTCTTAAATCAAACCTGCATAATTAAATATCAAAACATAAAGGAGATCTAAAAAACAAAATTGCAGAATCAGAATTTAAATCACTCACACATGAAATCAAATGCAGTAAAATAAATCACACCAACCGGAAATAAAATGCAGTGAAATGAATAAATCCTAAGTAATTTAGCTAACAAACTGGCTGATGGGCCCAAACAACCAGCTCGATCTCACTATAAAAATCAAATCAACAACCCATCTCAAAATTTTGAATTAGCTCAGAAAATATAAATTAATTGCAAAGTCATATTGCTACTGAAACCAAATTACATGAATGCTAGTTAATTAAATGTTGGGCTCCAGTGGTATCCTCCATGGATCATTCCACTAGGCTTAGATTCCTCACATGGCACAATTGAAATCCAGACTCTGCAAATAATACAATGTACAGGTTTGATTTGTTGTGATCCTGTGCGATCTCGTCTTCCTCCTCCCTCTATGTGTGAACAACAATCTCTATTATATAGCAGCAGTGTTGCCCCTAATTAACCGGATTGATTGTTACATGGTGTATAAATTTAGAATTAATACAAATTGGTTAAGATTACATCAAGAATATTTATTTCAAATTGGGTTTGAATTGGTGCAAATCTAGCTTCTAGAAGTAATTTGACCCCATCGAATTGCTAGCAGAGGCAATGCACAGCTAGCGAGCTTCGAGTCCGCCATCATCCTTATCACATTCCTTTGAAAAATCATTCTTCTAGTCTAGCACATAGTTGGGGCCCATATACCTGTTGCAACTCTCCCAGCAAAAACACAACCAAACCACAAATCAATTGCCGAAGTTGTTGGAGTAATAATATTTTTTTGAAGACATTGATTTTTAACTAGACCATCTAGGAATATGTTGCCCTCATACAACATTACAACTGTGGTAACTCCACATCAAATCTTTCCTCTAATATTAACCACTTTTCAACATACTTTAAGTGGATAAACTTCACCATAGTTGAAAGAGAATCCCTCGCACTTGGTTTGTTGATGGATATGCAATGCCTTACGTTCATGGCAATCTGATCTTTGAAATATGAACACCGATATTTCTATGAACACCAAAACATTCAATGCACAGGAAAATACTCAGATTTTGTACTTAACTTGTGTTGTAACATTCCCATAACCATAGCTTCCTCATAATGTCGAACTTTTCCAAACCATTTTTGATTTATCTGCATGAGGGTGCTCTGAACAAAACCCATGTGTCGGAATTTCAATATTCTTCACCATTTGATCACAAAATTCATATTTTCACCTACATTAATCTCATTCCATACTCAAATGCATTTTAAGAAGCATTTCTACACTGTTGGTGCTAGACTTATTCATCTGCCACCAAGAAGACATATTATTAATGAAATTTACACATAAAACATTCTTCAAAAATAATTTATTAATTTAATATATATTGTCTCTAAATGCCTCTAACTATCACCTTAATAAGATAATAATGATTAAAAACACTAGTCACAAGCATAGAATTATTTGATAAAAATTGTAAAAATCTAGGCAAAAAGGCAGCTCAACAATGATCACTGAGTTAGAATGAAGTCCCATTGCATAACTGACCTTCCACTAGTTCCTTTAACAATTAGAACTAGTTTAACTGAAAACAACTTGAAATAACTTACCTTGATTGCTAAAAATTAGCAATCACACATGCTTAACTGAACTATACCTCCTCTAACTCGAATTTCTTGAGTTAACTGAGTGACAAGATCCACATCACACCATTTAACTGCATCCAAGTTGTTTGCTGATGTGGAAATTCGAAATTTCTCAATTTGACCAAGGCAAAATCAAAGAGACTTTCTTTTTGCATTTTCAATAGGCACTGATCAATCCTTGGTTATCACCTAAACGAATATCTTTTTCACCTCCTCTCCTCTTTTACAATCCCTAACTCTAGTGTCTCCTAGGGAATCAAGTGAAATCTTTTTGAGCCATCCATTCATTAAACGAGTTGGACCATAACTGCATTGGGGTGTCCTCTAGGCCCTCATAAAGTTTTAATATATTTTTGTGGCTAGATTTGAAATTATCCCAAGCCCTAGCTCCAATTCCATTGCTATCCCTAAGCTTCATTTGTTAGTGGATTCCTTACGGATAATTGCATCAAAAACTAAAGTTAAATCTAATTTATTTGATCCTCTTCTCTTCCTTTACTTGGTCAAGACATTTTGTATGAAATTTAACCCTAAACCGTTGACCTTGTTTGGGTCCACTTGGGCTTCTTTGAGATCCCACATCCTTTATCATTGTAGTTTCACAAGGATTGTATTAGAAACCCTCTTCTCCTAGGAAGCTTAGGTATGGGGCCTCCCTTATCAAAGATTATCCCTCATCCCTAGGGCTAGGCTTCTCTTTAAGCCTTTCTTGGAAAGCCATATGTCGTGCTTCTTGAGCAAGTAATATATGTCATCTGAATCTCTCCTATGAATGGTCTCTTAAAATCACTATCTTTCCATCATTGATATATCCTTCTCATTGATTTCCCATATATTGAGACTCCTCCCATTGGTGAAATTTCATAAAGAGCAGGGGACATTAACTGAGGTGACAATGGGTCATTGTCCCATTGTTTCCACTTGATCTAATATTTTCCCCTTTAGAACCCCTCCTAGGACCTCTGCTAGATTGAGCGGTAACAAGTACCTCTCCCAACTAGAGTAGACTTCATTTTGTTTCCCATCTGTATCTCGAATTCCATCTCCTCTTCCTTGTAACTAGAGAAATAGTCTCTAACCCCTGTCATATGTGTTGATACTCCATTGTCTATGTCCCTGACACTTGTGGACATGGGGCTAGAGAGGCAAGATATGAGAGTGAATTCATGTTCCAATCTAGAAGACAAATCCTCAATGTTCGTTGAAGTTGTTGTCTACTTCCCCTTCTTATCCTTCTTCCGGATAGGGCATTGGATGATAGTGTCTATGATAACTGCAACCAAAACATTTTACCTTACTCAAGTCCTTCTTCTTCTCTCCTTTTGAGTTGTGTCCCTTATTGGGACACTTCTTTACCTTCTCTTTCCCTACTAGGGCTACATTCTCTTGATCCTTCTCTACCTTTGGTGCTTTGCCATTAGTACTAGTAACATTGACCATGATGAGCCTAAGCTCCTCCAGAGTGAATTCACTCCATAGGTGATCCTAACTTGGAAGAGTATCTTGCCCACAAATAAATTGGACGAACATGCTCCATTCCTTGGTAAACCCATTGAGTGTTATGTGCACTAGCTCGTCGTCACTTGGCTTGTCTCCAAATGCAGCCAATTTATCTCTCGCAAGTCAAACTCTGGTGAGATAGGATGTAACATCCTCACCCTTGTGTTGCTTGATGGTCCTCCACTTCTCTTTGAGAATCATCTTCTTGTTCTCTGAAGGATTCAAGTACAAAGTTACTATGGCATCCCACATTTGCTGCGTTGTGTCTTTATCTACGATATGTGGAAAAAAATGATCCTTGACTCCATCAAGGATAATCCTCTTTGCTTTGGCATTCTCTTTCCTATAGGTTTCTAGTTGTTCTGGATTTTCATGTTCTACAATTACATTCTCCACATACTCCTTCAGTCCATACTCGTCCAATAAGAATGACATTTTGGCCTTCCACGCGCCAAAGTTGGAGGTTCCATCAAACCTGTTGCATCCTTTTCTAGAAATATGCAAAACTCAAATAACATGGAGAATAACTTAAGAAACCAAATTGAATTAAAACCCTCGGGTTTCTCTTCCTGTGCCCTGCGTTGATTTAATCTTACAAACCCTCTACGCCTATATTAGCTC
Organism: Pinus taeda; assembly: GCA_000404065.3. Lineage (NCBI taxonomy): Eukaryota > Viridiplantae > Streptophyta > Pinopsida > Pinales > Pinaceae > Pinus > Pinus taeda. Next base: position 41,392 of record APFE030399070.1, read on the forward strand.
TGATACCATGTGGAATTTCCTTAATTGTAGTAACTGGAAATTTAATCATCTAACTTATGTAGTTTTATGTCTTCATAAAATTAATTTTGCAAATAACGATTAATTCACTACTGCAATCTTCACAAATAAATATAGGAACTAAAAAAATAATGCCCACAAAAGTTTTGACACTGGTATTTTGGGCAATATTTCTTAGAAAAACCCCAATGTGGGGAAATCAATTATGTAAATTATGATTTATATTATTATTAAATCTTCATCGAAATTGATAAATACGATCAACTTGCCTCTCACTGGTAAAGCTCTATCAATCAATATCTCCACTGGAAAATCGATCTGGAAGCCCAAATTTCCTCTGCAAAATAAACTCGACCTCCTTAGTGCAATTTTCACCCCTACCTGCAATTCGCACTGGAAACTGAAAATGTATACAGCCCAATTGGAAATTTCACTACCACTAGAAAATCATTTTTGCAACACCTGCTTTTGTCTGCAACTCGACTGAGGAACTCACTCTTCCTCCTACACCCATCTCCGACAATTGGAAATCGATTTGTTGCCTAGAAATGCACACTGGCTAACTCGCATTGCTTGGTATGTCCTATATACAAAATAATTCAGCCTCCTTCATATCACTAGAATATTGGAATCTCTATGAACAATTTCTCCGGAAATTATCTTCCCAATCTCTCTGCTGAAACCCCACTACTAGTGTCTCCCTTTGTGCCCTTGCTCTCACTACAAATCGCATGATTGAGCGCCTTTGCGTTGTGTTCTCCAAAGCCCCATCGATTTGCTCATATAGTCTCTAGTTGAGCAACCAATGGCCACGATCTAATCACAATCAATGGCTAATATCATCTTGACCCCATGAAGTTACTTTATGGAAGTCTCTAAAGACAAACCAATTTTTCTCAATCAATTTGATTTAATTAACTCGTGTTCCTAAGTTAGGCTTAGGAAAATATTTAATAATTGGCTAATTAATCCAATTGAGGCTTTTATTGTGAAACATTTTTTGGGTATTGGAGAAAATGTGTTCCTTAGCCTAATAGACACCATACACATTATAGAACTTGTATGTTGCTACCAAAAATTAACATACGGTCCATCCATTTGTATTTTTTTTCTTGAATAAAAGGTGAAACCTAACCCTAGCAAGCATAGGGGATGTGATGATCTCTTCAACAAAAAGTAAAAGACATTGTTTAAGGGATCTAAATAAGAATGTGTTGCAACATTCTAGTAGCAAATGCTAATTCCTAGGATTGTTAATTTATTTCAATTTGCATGCCATTAACGGGTTTGTCTAGTCGATTTTTTATTAGTGTTTACTTTTAAATTTCATTCCTTTCCAACAACTTACTAAGGGCCAAATGAGAAGATAGTGAGCATAAAAGAACAAACAATATTGTGTCCATCATACACTAAATATATGTCATATACCTTAACCAACATGGAAAACTGTCCCTAAAATTAGCAAAGCTTGTCATCATAACCTAACCATTAGCCTAGGTATACATTCAGCAAGGCTCTTCCAACCTCTTTTATAATGGCATGAGGAGAAATTTTACTTATCAAAGCATACATAATATTGTAATATATTCAACAATTGAGGAGATGTTTTTAAAGGGATCGAAATTGTAATAGCCCATTTTGAATTATACATAAAATATGATTATTAACATGCATATGATAGCTACATATGCATGTATCACATGTCCTGCACTAGTATACATAGGAATTAATTATAAAAAGTCCAAGTATAAGGTAATGAATTAATTATTTAAGTATTAAATATATATTTAACTCACTAGAATACAATGAATATAGTGTAAAGTACTTGTTATATATACAACCATCATAATATAACTAATTAATGTATTGTTCAAAAAAAATACAATGACTTATGAAAATAAAAAATAACGTATAAAAATATTGTTTTAATAATTAAAAAAAAATACAAACAAATATCAATAATTAAACAAAAAAAGAAAGAAAAGAAGAGAGACATATATAAAATAAATTTACAAGGTATAAAGTAACAAAATTTAATAAGATTACACGTCAATAAAATAAAATTAAAGTAAAGTGGTTTATATTAAATAAAAAATGATAATAAATATAATGAAAGACTTAGAGACTTAGTTACCTCATAAATAAATTAAACTTACAACTATTCTATACGACATTATTAAAAGGTGACAGTCTTTCCAAACTATTTGAGATGTCAGGTGACCGACTATAGATGAAGAAAATCATATTTTGATTTGGGAGGGCGGTGAAATTTTTTTGGATATAATGAGGGAAGGCCTTGTGAAAATTATGGGCAAGAGAGAAGTGAAAGCAGAAGGAACACTGAGAAGACGGAGGGAGGAATATTGAGAGAATCATAGTTTGAAAATTTGAGTTGTTGTTATTGGATTTTTGGGGAGATTAGAGTGCTTCAAATTTGAAGTATTTTGGAGCTCAATGTCGAGATTGTGTCCAGTTTGGCAAGGAGGTTTTGATCATTTTGGTAACGGGAACAAATTTGGTGCTATAACAACTCGGGATCAACTTCAAACACGAAAGCCAAGTATGTATCTGTGAATTAAATTGATAAATCCCTGTTTAAATTGTAGTTAGTAAATTCTCGTAGAATTTGGGAATTTAATTTTAGTTTGCGCCATTAAATCTGGTATCATAACCTAGGCTTTAAATTCTATAGGACCTTATAGGCCCTACACCTACTACCACAATCTTGAGGTTTCTAATTATGTTCAGTTCCAGGAAAAAACATTTACGTAATAACAAATTCCAAACCATGCACTACAACTACAGGGTATACTCTATTAATTGTAAATTTTAGTAGCCATTGGAAATAATGACAACCATTTAGAAACCTTGTGTCCATTTATTATTTGTTCAACAAAGATATAAATTCCTTGCCTACATTTAAATTCATTTATGGGGGAGGTAGTATCGCTTGGCCTTTGTCGACTTAAACATTTTAAGATCTCTAGATGAGCAGAATTTCTAAAGGGTGAGAGTCTTCACCGTCAAGCACCTTCCTCCCTAGCACTTGGAGATAAGGAGCTTATAAGTTAAATTCGTCCAACTGGTGCTCAAAATAAACTTTACAATCTAGTCATTTTTCCTGAGATAGATGAGTATCTTTCAATCCAACACCAGCCACAAGCTTCCCATTTCAATAACATTACAGACTCCATTGGACTGTATCATACCTTAATACCAAACCATAAGCAAATTTCCATATTAAAAATCAAACATATCATAGGTGAGTTGCGCCCTCTTTCAACTGCAAACAATTTCTGTTTTCGAAAATAATAAGATATAATATTTTATGGAAAAATAATTTTTTTAATTTTTAATAAGTGTTTGTTCCTAGATTGGCATTTTCTTCTGAGGTCCATTCCTATTCTTATGGCAGTATTTGATTTCTTGGCCTTGGACTTAGTCATTGTTAGAATGAAAACCCTTTGTTGTTCCACCTTTGTTTATTGAAATGAATTCCTGGAACTCTCCATGTGTTTGTCCTAAAAAGGCATACCGATACTATGCATTGTTTTTTACTCTGAAGTGTTCCAAATTTTCACAAAATTTATCTGACACTGTCAATTGATAACAAGTTTGATCCTTAGTGCACTCTCTCGACTGAAAATTAAATGACTCGCTCATAAAGATTTCCATGAATATGAATATGAATACTCTTATATGAAATATATTTCATATTTAATGTTATTGAAACTTTATAGGTATGATATTTTAAGTTTGGTGGATGGTTTATATCGATGGGCAATAGCCATGGGAGTTAACTTACGAAATAAATAATAATAGTAAACTGAATTTAAATTATTTTATTATAAAATGTGCGATTTTTTTTTAAGTTTGGTGGATGATTTATATTGTTTGAGCATGTTGTGCACTAGTGTAATTTATATATATATATATATATATATTATATAATAAAATAATAATAGTATAATAAATCATTTTTAAAATTTATATCCAGATAATAGTATAATAAATGTTATGTTAATAAAATTTAAAAAGTTAAATCTTTCTCTATTTTCTATATTTTTTATATTAATATATTGTTGTTATATTTTTAAGTAAATAATATTTCACATTTGTAAGATAAATAAATTTTTTGATGTCGTATGTCAATAGAGATAAATGAGATTTACTCTTTGGCTTTCAATCATAAACTCTTCAATATGGAAATTCATATTGGATTTTGTTGAAAAGTGTAACTAGGTTCAGTCTTCATAATGACATGTAATTGTGACTCTTGTAATTGATGTAATAAAGGAAATAAAATTATTTTTGTAAGCCTTGCTTCATAGGTTTCATAAGCAAGAAGTTTATTTTTATATGGCTCTCATTGAGAGCCTTAGGATTTTTCAAAAGGTTAATGTCATGTCAATTGTATTTTAGCAAATAGCACTCCAAAGACAAGCATAGTCCTCCTCTTCCGATGTCAGCCTGCAAGATGAAATAATAACTCATGCCAGCTCTCGTTATGAAGACACACTGCTTCATCAACTCATGTCAACTTATATTGATGGACAGACAACTATATATACCCACCTCGGCTTATTCCACAGTCAAAGATTTTTCGCATACCTCTCTGAGTTTTTCGAATGGGCAGAACAGAGAAGCATTCAGACATCTCTCTGTAATTTAGATAAGGTGATAGACAGAAGTTCAGATATCTCCATGACTTCAGTGGACAACTATAGTGAACAGTTCAAATACTAATGCAGTCAAGAGACTAATGGATCTCTTTGGAATTCGGGTATCAAAGCACTGTCATAATTTTAGATCCCTGTGGTGAATACAATGATACATACAGTTCAGTATCATGATTTCGGAAATAATATGAAGGCTACAGTTTCAAGAATAAATTATAGTATGGTGTTATAGCAAAGACCACTGCTCATTGCTATGAAGGAGCTGCATATCATAGTGATTTTGTAGGCTCTCAGTATAAATTTCGGTGTTATCTTAAGAAGAAGGATATCAGTGCTATTTTAAGATAAATGGCTCAGTGTCATCATAGAAGAAAGGTCCCGATAATATGACAGGAACAGGATGACAGTTAGAAGATCTTGATGATGCCATGAACATCGAAGTCGAAGAAGAATCAAGAAGGAGGTTGATTGTCTAGAGGATATGTGTCTTGATCTTGGACTGGCAAGTAGGTCAAGGGTCTTGGTCTTGGTATTCATCAATTGGAATCTCTATAAGAAGATTTATTATGGGTTTTCCTCTCAAAGAGTGAGAGGTTTTGGCCCTGACTCATAGCCTATATGTTGTGTCTCTTGTCTATTTATGCACATGCATTGGTTATCATTTGATGAAGAAGAACACTAATAATATAACAAGAAGAAGATCATAATCTAAAGAAATAAAAAGCATTCACAAGCAGTCATTAATTGAAGAGAAATCACCTAATGATAATGCCCTAGATTTTTCAACAAATTTTATTATTATTTGAATTTATTATTTATAATTTGATGTTATTAAATTTTATTTTGAATTTATTGTTTATAAATTAAATTTATATTAATTATAATTTTATAATTTTCAATTTTTTAATAAAAATAATAAGATATATATATAAACATACATTTTCTTTATATATCAAATAATTGTTCACATCTTGTTTCTATATATATCCACATATTTATGGGTTCCGTGTTTTATGGATATAAAATCCATCTAAAAGAGCTACAGGGTATATTATTGGATACTTGGTATATGTATGATAGTAGTTCATTAATTTATTTATTATCAATTCTTTTTAAAGAAATATTTCTTTCCTCTTACCTAAATATCACTGATGAAATATTTGTCATCAAAGGAGCTCTCACTCGGCTAGCCCCGATAAACACCTTAATAATTATTTATGTAATGTTTTTATATAGCAGGTTATTGATAACTAGTATATCAATAAGCTATTACGAACCTTGAATTAAAACGTCAGTAACACTTTACCTAACCCATAAAATACAAGTGGTGTGAAACGTAATTTCACAAAATGGTAATGTTATAATATGATATGATGAAGACTTGCATGGTAAAATATGTTCTCTATCTAGGTACTGATGAATGCCAAGTTGAGCATTTCGTGTATGGATTAAACCCCTGAATCAAAGTCATGGTTAGAATGTGGAGAGCATCATCAGTGGCAGAGGAAATTGAATGTGTTTGCAATGCAGAGGATCATATAGAGATCAAAAGAGATATCGAACCGACAGGACCTCCACAACCAAGATTTCCAAGGAAGCATTAGGGGAATTTGAGGTCTAAAATGACCTCCTAAGAAAAATGTACAACCAAAATAAATTTTATAAGAACAAATAGAATTCAAGATGATGATGTCAACCATGGGGGACGATCCACCATTTTTTGAGTAAAAAAATAAAAAGATTAAAAAATAATAAAATTATAAAACTACTTTTTCAACTCGTATTTTCAACATACCTCCCTAAGGTTTCACTCAAATTTCGAGCGGGAGTACTCGTTGGAAGTAAAGTTTAGTTCCTAATCCAAGGAGTACCCATGTTGCATACTTTCGATGGACCCTACTACACGAAAAATGAGAAATACATGAAAACACGTGATTGCAATCACGTGTTTTCATGTATTTCTCATTTTTCATGTAGCAGGGTCCATCAAAAGTTGCAACATGGGTATTCCTTGAATGAGGAATTAAATTTTGCATCCAACGAGTGTTTTTGCTCAAAATTTTAGTAAACTTATAAGGAGATAATTCGAAAATACAAGTTGAAAAAATAGTTTTTCTTTTTCCCTCTAAAATTTGATGATGTAATCTAATCTTATTTTATTATTTCTACTATTATTTTATAATTTCCTTAGGAAGCCCATTTTAGACCTAAAAATTCCTCTAGTGACTCCCTGGAACTTCTTTGGGGGGGTAGTTCGAGACCACCTCCTTATGGTAATAGATTTACTCCAAGAGTAGTAGGAGCAAGGGCTCCCATGGTAGCAAATGCAATATCTGTAGAATCATCAAAATCTAAATTAAGTCAGTGGAAATCTCAAGGAGCTAATAGTAGAGGAAGAAACACAAGAGGAAGCAACACAAGGGGACAAAGCTCCTTTTCAAGAAATTCACAATATGACACAAAGAGATCACCCCAGGTTAAGTTTTGGGGATGTGGAGGACCTCATTTTCAACTTGATTTCCTAGGGGCTTCATCAAGTGTGATACATAGGGAAAGAAAATAGTCATCATTAAATACGAAAAACAATCATAGAATCCATGCAATAGTCAACAACAACCAGGCAGAACATCAGTCCACCATAGTGGAATCCTTAGGTACTATTAACGACATAAAACTCAAAATCTAATTTTATATTGGTGCTACTAATAGTTTCATTTCTTCATATGCATTAAATAAATGTGGATTGGCAGCTCGTAATAAAAACGATTTCAAACACGTGGAAATGCCTTGAGGGGAACTTCAATTTGTAGAATTAGTGTTGAGGGATGCAAAGTTGATCTAGGGGTTTGTTTTTCTAAATTAAAAGTATATGTCACAACCCTAGGAACTTATGATCTCATTATAGCGATGGATTGGTCAAAAGCTCATCAAGTTTAGGTAGATTGTTATGGAAAAATATTTTTTGCATAAATGACAAAGGAAATAAAATCCTCCAGGGTATTAAAAGGAAGGCATCTTTACGCTTCATCTCAGCAATGCAAATGAAGTGTTGCTTAAGGAAGTAAGTAAGGAAAAAGGACCGTCCTTAGAACAATATCTGGTGTTATCTAAATTTTCGGATGTTTTTCCAAAATAATTATCGGGATTACCTCTTGAAAGGGAGATTGACCTCACAATGGAATTAAAACTTGGTACATAATGGGTCTCTAAAACACCCCACAAAATCATGGCTTAAAAACTTCAAGAGTTACAAATCCAGCTGAAGGGACTACTGGATATAGGACACATTCGACCTAGGACCTCGCCTTGGGGTGCACCTGTAATTTTTGTCAAGAAGAAGGATGGTTCCTTATGGCTATGCATAGAATGCCAAGACTTAAATTGAGCTATAGTAAAGAATCGGTATCCAATGCCTCGAATTAATGACCTCTTCAACCAAATGAAAGGAGCTTTTGTCTTTTCAAAAATTGATATACAATCAGGTTATCATCAGTTAAGAATTAAGGAAAGTGATATCTCTAACACTGCATTCTGAACATTGCAAGTTCATGGTGGTACTATTTGGGTTGACTAATTCTCCAGCAATATTCATGAATCTTATGAGTATTTTTTTCGCAAGTATTTCGATCATTTTGAACAAGCCTTCTTAGATGATATTCTCATCTACTCCAAAAATAAGGAGCATGAAGAACACTTGCGGATAGTATTATATTTTTTCTAGGAGCATTAGTTGTAAGGAAAGTTATCTAAGTGTTCCTTATTTCAGAAGAAGATTCATTACCTAGGTCATATTATATCTCGTGAAGGGATCTCAGTAGATCCTGAAAAGGTAAAAGCAATCATGGAGTGGCCAATACCAAAGAATGTGCATGAAGTAAGAAGTTTTATGGGTTTAGCCGGATATTATCGAAGGTTTGTAGAAGGATTCTCAAAAATTGCAAAGCCTATCACAAACCTTCAACATAAAATATTTAGGTATGAATGGACTGAGGAATGTCACAGAGAATTCTCTGAACTTAAAATATTGTAACTTACCAGTGCACCAATCCTACGAGTACCTGATATAGACAAATACTTTACCATATTTATTAGGTGCAGTATTAATGCAAGATAGGGGAATAATGGCGTATGTCTGAAGGAAGTTAAAACCTCATGAAGAACTCTATGCCACACATGATATAGAAGTGTTCGTTGTAGTACTAGAGTTAAAGATATGGAGACACTACCTTGTAGGGAGAAACTTTAGGCTCAAAAGCGACCACTAAAGTTTGTAATATTTGTCTATCCAAATGGACTTGAATGCTAGGCAAAGACGATGGAGTGAATTATTAAGAAAGTACGACTTTGGGATTTCTTACATTAAAGGAAAGGAAAATTAATAGCAAGTGCCCTAAGTAGAGTACCAAGGATCTTTTCCCTCATACCTATCAAAGTAGACTTGAGAAAGCAAGTGCTAGAAAATCTCTTGGAAAACGACTGGTATTTAAAAGTAAGATCTGGGCTTGATAGTAAAAATCCAAAAGATTCAAAGTTTGAGGGATATGAACTAGAGGATGATAAATTGTTACGATTCCATGGAAGGATGTACACCACTGATAGTGGGGATCTCTGAAACACCATGCTTAAGGAATCCCACAAAGCATTATATTGTGCACATCCTGGTGTAAAGAAAATGTATGTTGATATAAAGAAAATTTTCTTTTGGGAAGGCATGAAGCGCGATATTGTTCAATTCATTACAAAATTTCTTGAATGTCAACAAGTGAAGGTTGGCCATTGTCACCCAACAGGTCTCCTACAACCTCACAACATTCATATGACCAAATGGGAGGTGATTTCTATGGATTTTATCGTTAGGCTACATCTTACCCCACAAATCCATAATGTCATTCTGGTTTTGGTGGATAAATTCATGAAAAGCTCGAGATACTTATGAAGTTGTTGAAGTAGCTCAAGCATTTATAAATGAAATCAATAGATTTCATGGAGTACCTAAGAAGATCATATCAAATAGAGATTCGCGATTTACTTCAATATTTGGGACTTGTATGCAGTCAACCTTAGGAACTCAACTAAATTTAAGTACAGCTTATCATCCTAAAACTGATGGAAAAACAAAAAGGGTGAACCAAGTACTAGAAGATATGTTGAGGATGTATGTTATGGACCAACAAACATAATGGGAAAAGTACTTGCCCTTGGTTGAATTTGCATAAAATAACAGCTACCATAGTTTAATTGGAATGCCTCCATTTGAAGCATTATACGGTAGATCTTGTAGAAAACTGTTAAGTTGGGATAGATTAGAGGACCAAGTAATAGTGGGACATAATTAATTCAATGGATAGAAGAACAGGTAAAGAAAATTAGACAATGGTTAAAGGAGGCACGAGATAGACAAAAAATTTATGTTGATGCTCACAAGACAGATAGAAATTATGAAATATGGGATTAGTTTTTCATCCACATCAGACCAAACAAAAGCACCATCATGTTTGGAAAATGAACAAAATTATCACCCTAATTTATAGGGTCATTCAAAGTTCTGGAAAAACTTGGACTTGACGCCTATCGTCTTGCACTCTCATCCCTCTTACATAAAGTTCATAATGTTTTTCATGTATCTATATTAAGATATTACGTAGTTGACCAATCTCATAACCTTTAATGGAAGGAAATACAAGTATCGGACAAGGGAACTATTACGTATATTGGAACGTAGGGTTCGACAGCTCGAGAACCACCTGGTAAACCAATTTAAGGTCCAGTGAGACCAGTATAGTCCTAGATCGGCTACTTGGGAAGACACAAAGACCATATCCCATAAATACCCCAACTTGTTTTGATTTTGAAGCACTAAAACCTTAGTTTGTATATCTTTACTTTATTTTGGTTGTATATTTGAGAGTATCATTTTTTAACTATTCTATAACTACGAAGGCTTATGCATAAGAATAAATTCAAATTGTTTGTTTAACATTTCTAATACATGGATACCAATATGAAATATGTTATTTGCTTAACATTGTTGGTACATGGATACCAATATGAAGTCTGTTATTTGCTTAATATTGTTGGTACATGATACAAATATCAATTATGAATTATATCATAGATGTGATGTCTCTAAATTTTTTTGATGAGATAGAAATAAAATAATGACTACATTTAACTACTTAATATGAAAGCTAACTTACAAATATATGGGTTGAACATAGCCAAGTAAACTATATGAACACAAAGATCAATATCATAGATGGCAACATGTGGAATACACATAAACTGTTATTTAAATACAATTTTCATTGAATATATTGATGCATATGTTATAATGTGTGGACAAGTGTTTACATTGCAAATAGCATCATTACCAAACCAACCACATGATGACAAAACTCCGAGAACAATTGAGGCTCAATGAGATTCCATGATAGGTTGTTAACCCTGGTCCCACTAAGAGGGGTGGAGGTGTTGCCCATTATTTATTCTCTGAAACTTAGAGTCATGGGAGGACTGTGTGAGTTATGCTCCCCCAGACGTGTGATAATGATTCTTGGATGCCTACTGGGAAATCAGGTCGATATAGTCGATGTTATCACCCTTGGGGTTTATGAATGGTTAGGTCAATATAACTGACACCATGGCATATTCCATAGAGGGCAGATAGGATGGTAGCGGAAGATATTAGAAAGGATAGGATGATTCGAGAATAGTTTGGGAACCCAACTGGAGCAGGGCATGACTATTATGGCTGTAAAATTTAAATGTTCAGAACACAAATTTTAAGTGTTCTCACGTTTAACAAAAATTCAATTATAAAACATAATTCTTATGTGATTATACTAATCACTAAATAAGTAGTAATATACCATATAAACTCGGGATGGAGTTTTATAAAGGAGGGGTGTATGTAATGACCTATTTTAAATTACACATACAATATGATTATTAGCATGCATACGAGACATGTATATGATAACTACATATGCATGTATCACATGTACTGCTTTATTATATGTACTAACTAATTATGAAAAGTCCAAGTAGGGTAATGAATTAATTAGTGAAGTACTGAATAAATACCTAACCCACCAAAATACAATGAATATAGTGTGAGATACTTGTTATATATACCATCGTCATAATATAACTAGTGTATTGTTCAAAGAAAAGTAAATACAATGGCTTATGCAAATAAAAGAAAATTATATATATATATATATATAATAATATATATATATATAGGAAGGAGAAAGTAATATATTAACTGAAAAGAAATATGATATATATTATTATACAACTTAAAAAGAGGATTAAACAATATGTTCATAGGACGTATGGCAATATCATTTTAATAATTTTAGAAAAATACCAAACAACCTCAATAATTAATTGTTTTTAAAAAATAAATATATAAAATAAATTTACACGGTATAAAAATGAGACAACCTTTAAATAAGATTACAAAGTCAATAAAATAGAATTAATGTAAAGTTGTTTTATATAAATAAAAAAATAATAAAAATATAATGAAAGACTTAACAGATAGTTACCTCATAAATAAAATAAACTTGCAACAATTCCATACAACACTATTAAAAGGTGATCGCCTTTCCAAACTATTTGAGATGTCAGGTGACTGACTACAGATGAAGAAAAACCATGTTTTAATTTGGGAGGGTGGTGAAATTTTTGGATATAATGAGGTGCGGAGGCATTGTGGAAATTACGGGCAAGGGAGAAGTGAGTGCGGAGGAAGGAATATTGAGAAGACAGAGGCAGGAATATTGAGAAAACCAAAGTTTGGAAACTTGAGTTGTTGTTCTTGGAGTTTTGGGCACGGGGCGTAGAGTGCTTCAATTTTGAAGTAGTTTGGAGCAGGGTACCAAGATTGTGCCCATTTTTGTAGGGAGTTTTTGGTCATTTTAGTAACGGGAGTGTTTAGTCAATTTAGTGTCCTAAATTTCTTGCATAAATTATCAACCGAGGTTTGTAAGCTGATGAAGTGTTGTGCACTATATGTGCTTAGTTAACCCTTCCTACTTCGTTGTTTTGTATTTTATATTGTTTTGGTGGTTTCTGTTCTTTGATTCCTAATGATGTACAAATTGAACTGTGAGAAACTGAATCTAAACTTCCTAGAGGTGAACCAAGAGCTTAAGACTAGTCAAAATCTAAGTTAAAATAAGGTAAAACAGAGCATTTGTCCTTTTTTGCATTAATCCTAAGTCATGAATCTAATTCTTAAAATTAAGAGGTGAAGTTGTAAGGCATACTGAAATAAATCCAGAGAATGAAATTAATAGAAGTACTTCTAGTTACTCTAACCTTCAATTTTGAAATATAACCTTCTTGAAATGGAATACAAGCAAATTTTTGTACTTTATGATCTAAAGAACTAAATAAAAACATGCAGAAGGTAACTGATTGGTTTCAACCATTATGTAAAATGAATGTTTAACCATTTAGTTTAGGATGGGTATTAGCTTGAAATGGTGATCAAAAACATTCATTAACATAGTGCATGACAATATGAACTAGAAAATAAATAACAAACACAATGAGTAAACTAGTCAACAATGCATTATCGTTACTTTCAACCTTACTCTATTAGAAACAAATCCGTTTCCTTTTATGAAATGGGTTGGAGAAACAAGACTGCACAATTGAGTTCTAACATTATGCTACTGATCAAAACTAAAAGAAATCAAACTACAAGAAATCAACCTAAGTTAGAAATACTGCTAAAAGCAAATGATGAAATTAAAACTAAATAGAAAACAAATGAAAAGAAAACCTCCTTCAGTGCAGGGGCCCTCTGCAACTGACTGGGTTGAGCTTCTAACTAATTGAAAATACTCTTTCAAATGATCATTGGTCAACACACGGATTTATATTACAAACAGAAAAAAAAATTCAAAATTACAAAGCTGAAAGTTTGAACTTAATACATCAAAAACTTCGAACCTCTCTCGTTTCTATACAACCAGTATTTAAAAGAAAATATTCATAACCGTCTTTGAGGAAAATTAGCTAAAGGTGGTCTACATGTATTAAAGCGGGACTGTGTAAATGTTTGATCAGCTACAGGTGACTTGAATTCGAGCGAGATGTTTGCATAAAACTGTTAACACAGGTGGTTGATCCAAGTTAAAACTGCAACAGAATTGTTGGATTTATTAATTAAGCACAAAAGAGTAGACAAAGAATCCGATTGCTTCCAGGTTTCATATGTTTAACTCCACCTTTGACTGTGGTCTTGAGCTAGATTTCTTATCGATCTGGGTTGAGTGAGTAGGATAAGATTCATGTGGAGCCGATTCCAGAGATGCCCATGTGGTCGGCTTCTTCGTTTGACACCTGGAACCTACCAAACCATGGAAATAGTTATGGAATACACAGTTAGCTGCAGAATAGGCTGCATTCTGCAGCTAATTTGCAAAAACTTATTCAAATAGCAAAAACATAAAAATATAGCATGTCAATCATTTAATGCCCTCCTTAAGACAAAATCTATCATTTATCATTGATGGGGATATGTATTCTTATGGAAAAACAAGGGAAAGAAGTGAGAAAAGTTGTCAAGGAGAGAGTAATTATGAGGTTCAACATACCCCCACTGCAAAATCATTGCATGTCCCCATGCAATTTTCCAAAAATGTGAATTCTTCTTTCCTATTGCATTTTTTCAGACACTTATGCTAGTACATCTAATTTTCTTTTTTTGCTCCTCTTTGAAGTGACTGCCATCCTGGGTTTCTTCATAAGAAGCTTGTATTTAAGGTTGATGATTGTTTTGATTAAGCTGCTATTCTTCCTCTTCAACCTCCTATTATTCTTGTACCATAGCCCTAGGTGAAGTATTGTATTATCATGAATAGCTTTATCCAATTTACTTTTTTCCCTCAAGGTTTCATTTTCTTTCTTAATATGTCTGTTCAATATCTCTAACTCATAGATTTCCTGTTTGAGAGAGTAAGTGAAAGGTTCTTATGGATTGACGGAGGGTTCTGGATTAGCTGAGGCTTTTGGATCCATTGAGGCACTTTTCTTCTCCAGTGATTCTATATAATCATAAATTTGTTGTTGCACTGGGTCTATGCCTGGAGATCCTCTGCTAGGGCTACCTTTGAAATATTGTTTAGGAGAATTTTGAGGACTGTGTGTAAATGGAACATTATCAGGAGATGGTACTAGGGTTTCTTCTTCTAGATTTATGAACTTTGTTCCCTTTAACAATACCTTCTTTACCATACCTCAGAGTCTAGAGCTCCTTCTAAGTTGTAGAGGGATTATGTTCTCCTTTGTACCCTTTTTCTCCTTCCGTATCTTTTTTTTTCTCTTGATTTGTTTCCTAATCTCTGTCAGTTTTTCAGAGATTAATTGTTCATCATTTTGTTGTAATGAATATTCAGGTTTGTTTCCAGTAATTTCACCAACTTTCTTTTTCATCTTCCCTTTTTGCTTGATCTGCTCCCTAATCTCTGTCAATTTTTCAGAGACTAGCTCTTCATCATTTTTCTGTGTGGAGGACTCAGGTTTTCTTTGAATGGTTTTGTCGGTCTTCTTTCTCCTACTCCTTTTGACATTACCTTCTTCAGGTGATTCTGGTGCCTCTTGGAAATAGTTTCTTATCAAAAAATCTTCCCAAGTATCTCCTATTATTTTCAATTGAAACTCAACCAGTATTTTTACCAACCCATGATGGTACATGGTTGTGTCTAGGAATTCTATTTTCTTTTGTACATTTGAAGCCATCCTTCTTAAACTGTTTAGTAGGAAGAAAGGGAGGTCGATGTCTCCATTTTCTAGAAAGTTCATCAATAAACGTATATGATAGACATACATGCACCTGAATCTCCCCTCACAGGTAATGAATTTTTGTAATATCAAAAGCATGCTTCTCCATTTATTTTTAAGTGTTGAAATAGGAATTCCTTTTCTAAACACATAGACATCCATACCTAGGTTCCTGAGGATTACTTTCCATGTTTCACTGTGGAATTCTTTGTTTTCAAACCATCTCTCACCATGTTTTGGAAGTTCTGTAGCCTCTGTTATGTAGGATTATGTTACTGCAAACTTAATGTCTCCAATTTCTACTTTTGTACCATCGAATAATCTAGCAAAATATTTTGTGATCTCTTTGCGGAAGCCTTCAAATTTTTCAATGAAATTGAGCCATCCAGCCTTTTGCAATAGATTCTCCTTGATTTGTGGGAATCCCTCCATATATTTTGCTCCTACTATCTCTGTCCTAACAATGAGTCCCATGGCTTCTGTTTCGCAGAATTTTTTTAACCTTTAGAATTACTTTCGTGGTTTATGAAATGGACTGACTAATCCGGATTTAAACAGGAACGCAACAAATTACAGAGATAACCATAAACACAAATATGCAACGGAAATAATACTTCATTTAATTAGTGTAAAATACTGAAATATGCTTACAAACAGTAATGGAAATAAACCAGCCAGGGCGATGGTAGCTTATCTCTAAGAAGAAATGTGGCAGCTACATGCCTCTGAACTCAGAGAGATGTGGTAGTTACATGCCTCTGAACAATCTTACAATGAGGCTCGAAGGCCTATTTATTGTTGAGAAACAATGGAAAACCCTAAATATCTAAAAACCTAACCCTAGAAGATGAAACGCCAAACTATGGGCCCTGTTTGGGTAAATTGGTACATCAACTTCCCAAGGTCGTAACTTTGGCATATGATCTATGTTTGACGTGCACAATATCTCGTTAGAAATATCTAACCGAGAACTACAACTTTGGGAAGAGCAACATCGGTCCATGGACCCATGTTGCTCCCAGTTTTCCCAAAAAACGTCGTTTAGGGCTTCAAAATGGCTCAATGATCCAGGTGGACATTGGTGGCCACCTGCCAAGTCCACTTGGACCCCCATCATTGTTTCTCTCAGCATTTTTGGTTTCCTTAATTGTAGCACAACTTACTATTTTTAACAGATTTTCGGGTCCTAAACTTCCGGAGCCACTTTGAGGCCCTAAACGACGTTTTTTGGGAAAATTGGGAGCAACATGGGACCATGGACCGATGTTGCTCTTCCCAAAGTTGTAGTTCTCGGATAGATATTTCTAATGAGATATTGTGCACGTCAAACGGAGATCATATGCCAAATTTATGACCCCGGGAAGTTGATGTACCAATTTACCCAAACGGGGCCCACAGTTTGGCGTTTCATCTTCTAGGGTTAGGTTTTTGGATGTTTAGGGTTTTCCATTGTTTCTGAACAATAAATAGGCCTT